>JANVCC010000062.1:11716535-11952061 GCA_025345505.1 Todiramphus chloris collaris
CCCGCCGCCCGGCACGGCCCGGCCCGGCCCCGCAGAGCCGCCTCTGCCCGCTGCCGGCCGGGGGGCCCGGGAGCGGCGGCACCGACCCCGCGGGGACCGTGCCCGGGGCCCCGCCGCGCTGCTGCTCCGTGTGCCGGAGCGGGAACCGCCGCGGGCACCCGCTCCGGATCGGGCTCGCAGCCTGCCCGCCCCGCACCCCGCACCGCGGGCTGGGAGGCACCGGTCCCGCCCGGGGAGCGGGAGAAGCGGAACTCTCGGCTTAGCTCGGGACGGCTTCCTGTAAGACAAAAAGCCGTGCAAGAGCTGCCCGGCAGGGCAGGACCACCTGGTTTACAGAAAAGTGCTCAAGGGCAGGGTGGATGGGGCTCTGAGCAACGTGGGCGAGTGGGAGGTGAGGGTTTGGAACTAGATGATCTTTAAGGTCCCTTCCAAACCAAACCAATCTACGATTCTATCTATACTGGCTTGCAGTGGTACCAGTGCTCCTCACCTCCGCTGGGCTAGGCAAGCCAGAGCAAGCAGGGCAGAATGCTGCTTGCTTTGCAGGACCGGCCTCCACATTTGCCCCATAGAACCTCTTTAATTGCTTTATAGAGCTGAATACCCACTCAAAATCTCAGATTTGATGGAAGGGACCTGTATCGCTTTAGGATCCTTTCTGCAAAGCATGACAGGGTGAGACTTAGATTCATCTGCCTCATTGACAGCTGGAATTATGTCAAGTAGTGTGTGATTTGGAACGTATAGACAAGTATCTTACGGCACCTAACACAGTCAACAAAAGGGTTAAAACCAAATGCCTGAGCGTAGCTTGGTAAAGGCTTCTGCAGGAAGGTCAGGTTTTCAAGGACCCTTCTGAGGAAATAACAAGAAAATACAATTTGTCCGCATCTCTACTTTGTACAGATATTCCCTGAAGGGCTCTCTGCTGAAAGGCAGCTCTCTGGTATTTAGGTTCTTTCTCTTTTTATCATCTGCCCTGGTTTGAAAGTTCTCTCTCCCCCACTCCTCACTCCATTTATCCCCCAGTCCTGTCGCACCCTGCACTTCACAACCTGGTCAAAGCACCGTAAGGGTGAGGGCTGCGGCAGCGGCTGGGGCTTCCCCAAGCCGGGGTCAGGGAAAAGCACCCACTAATGATCCCCTGGCTGCTCCTGCACCGAGCCCTTTCACCCACCCCTCTCATGGAGCTCCTGCTTTCTTTGCTTTGGGGGACACACGGACATCAGCTGTCTCCAGCAGAGCTGACGGTAAAGGCTTTTTCCTACCACCCCCTGGCCCTCCCCCGACTTCTGATGAAGTCATCAAGCTACAGATTGCATAACTGATGCACAGGACTATCTTGTGTTATACTGGGAGACGGGCCAACTGCTTCCATTTATAGACAAAAGCAAAGCCACGCTGCCAAATAATGGAGTCTTTGCTGCAGCCACTAGAAGGGAAAAGAGGGGGAAAAATCCCAGGAGCCAAAGGGCATGCTGTGAAGTGGCATCACTCGGAGCTTCCTGCGCTGAGCTCCAGCGCACAGCAGCCTTTGGGGCTGCGGCCCAAGTCCTCACTGAGCCAGTCCCCTCCAGAAGAGCTACAGGACTCCTGTCCTGGCTGTTAGGTGCTCATGGGCATGGCTGCAGGACACACTGGGCCCACGGCGGTGCCGCAGAAGGCACTCTGCTCTGGATCCTGTTACTTTACGAGTTAATTCCAGAGTTTAAAAAGGCAGAAAGCTTCGAAAGGAGCCCCGCCAGCTGACGTGAGCCCTGTGCACTGCGCAGCATCTGGAGGAAATGCAAAGATTAGCAGAAAGGTGTTACTTCCAGTGCTGTGTGCTCAGTCATTTTGAGGTACGAGAGTTTACCTACTCATAGTGAAAACTTCCTGTTTCCAGTTTTAATAACAGGTTTGAAGCCAAGCCTTCTTCATCAAGCCAGAACACCACCCTCCCACCTGGAATATTCCTTCTCATTTCCATTTTTCTTGGCAAAAGCTCTTCCCAACCAGTGATGAAAGGCCCCACTGACATCACTGGGAGCAGCCCTGGGTTGAGTGTCCCAAAAACAGGAGCACAGGCCAGGCCAAAGGTAAAAGACAGGCAGGAAAATAGCACCTGGGAATAGAGCTCTTTGCCAAGAGCAGCTCTGCACTGCTGCCGTTAACCCGTGAGAAGGGGTTGTGTGGCCCTGCCCAGTCCAGGCAGCGGTGTGGGGCGATGTGGGCTTGCGAGTTGCTTCAGCGACCCAGCCACGGGCGTACTCACCCGCTCTCCTCCCACTCTTCACTCTGGGGGTCTGGCACGGAGATGAAACCTGGAAGTGCGTTGGTGGGTACATGTGTGCGGTGATGAACGAAGCAACGCTGTGCTCTACGGGGCTGCCTCTTAGAACCCATGCCTGCTCCAGGCCCAGCTGCCAGCTTGCCACGGGAGCCGAGCACCAAGTCAAGAAACTTGGGCTGAGTGCAGCACTCGCACAGTTACAGAACCTCAAAACCAACCTACCTCAGGCTTCACTGACAACACTCTTCTCTCTGAAAACAGAGACAAGATGCCCTGGAATGGGAAACAGGCGCTGTATTCTCAGCCTGTCTCTCATCAGCCTGCTACATCTGGGAAGACGGTACAGCGTGACTTCTGATTTTTCACTCTGGCTATTTTTGACACCTCCCAAAGCCACCGCGTGCTACTCACAGGCAGCAAACAGCTCTCTCCTGAGAACGGCAGCTCGTGCAGAGTTACACGCGCTCCGGCTGGGAACTGGGAAGCTGCAGCTCTGCTGTGAGGTCCTCAGGCAGGGGCAGGAAAAGCCAAGAAGCTGGTTACGCGATGGGGAACCGTGCCAAGGCCTCTTCCCCTGACTTGCTGTGCTGCAGAACGAGTTCAGATGCACGCGCTGGCCCTGGCTAAGCCTCCCAGGGACCCTGCCAGGCCCCCTCCTGTCTCTGCCCTTCAGCCACCCGCTTTTCAAGTGGCCCAGGCAGAGGGGTGAGTGCTCAGCCCCCGGGAGCAAAACCAGGTAGCAGAAAAGCCAAGCTGCTGCTCACAGAGCCAAAAAAGAGCCACAGTTTCCAAACAGTCAGTAGAACGCATCCAGGCAGGTTTTTATCGTTGCAGAACACCCAGTAAGATGACCTCTTGTAGGGATCTGGCTGCTTAGTTAACGCCTACATGGGAATTGCCCTCTGTCGATAATCTGATCCTTAGTTAAGCAACAGAAGCACAAATCCTGTGTCCTCCCAGTGCATTTCCAGGGATCAACTGAAGTGAGGGGATCCCCTGCGGAGGTCCAGGGGTGATGCAGACACATATATATACAGTTAGGCACAATAAATATAGATGACTTGAAAAAGAGAACAAAGGGGAATAGAAAAGGTATTCTCCTCTTTGTCTTAAATCTTACATGCCTCTTCCTTATCATGCAGCAGTTTATTCCACCACGATGTCTTTCAATCTCCCAACTACAGCTAAAAGCAATCAGAGAATTTTCTTTCAGAACAAGCAGAAGAATCACCAGCTGACGCCCGGAGAGCTGGGCAGCTCTTGGGTGTGGGTAAGCACAGGCAGGGACCAGCCAAGGAGGACCTACCAGGCCCTCCCTGTATAGCCTGATGATCGTGGTGATCTGGCTTGGCTCCTGCTGAAGGCCAGGGGTGCAAAGCAGGACCCCAGGGGAAAGGGGGCTGTCCCAGGCAACTGGCAGAAATCGACGGAAGATGGGCATTCCACGTCTAGAACAAAGCGCTTCCCAAAAAGCTGAGGGAAGCAGAGACGCGAAAGCAGGGTCTCAATGTGCAAAACAGACAATCAGACATGAGCTCGCCGTGCTGTTCTGTGGCATGTGAACTCATGCAATCCTTGAATATACAAAGAACTGAACAGCAAATAGAAGCCAGGAGGTGGCTTATCCTGCACACTGCATTAGAAGAACGATACTAGAGAAGTGTATACAATCAGACATCTACATTTTAGAGCAGAGAAAGACGACAAAAAAATTATTTGAGGCAGAAAGTGTCTGCCAGTGAGTGACTTAAAGAGCTCAATCCATTTAGCTTACCACAAAGAAAACTGAGAGATGCTTTGACCATGGTGTATAAAAATACCTTCACGGGGGAAGAAATCCTTTAAAGAGTTCTTTTATCCACTGGAGAAGGCAAAACCAGATATGAGGGCTGGAAGCTGAAGACAGATTCAAATCAGAAAGAAGAATCAAATTTTTACACTATGATTTCATTACCCATCAGAAATGGCAGATGTCCACATTTTGATGCCTGCAAGGATGACAGCCCCTTGGATAAACACAGCTTGGTGGTGAGAGTGAACAGCCCGCGACGCAGGAGATGGAACAGCCCCGCTCTCTCTAACAGCCCTCACCTCTGCCCAGCTCTGAGCTGCTGCTCCCTGGCCCCCACGGAGGCACCCGGCCAGTGCAAGGCTGACACCCACTACTCCTCTACCATGGGGTTCTTCAGGTGCTGTGCGCATCCACGCCCGCGTATACGTATGTATGCTAAAAAGGGGGTCTCCAACCTATTACTGGGATCAAAAATGTTACTCCATTTCCATATACTATGTCACACTAAAATACCACCTCTATCTGCCCGGTATTTTCAGAGCAGACTGAAAGCACAGTCCTATATTCCCCCTGAAATATTTCTATTAAATTCCTTGTAATGGTGTTACTGATCGTGTCTGGCAGGGATCTTAATCCCTCTCTCTAAATCAGGCTGCCCAAAGCAAAGCCACCTTTCGCAGAATGGTACAATCTGACAGACTAAGGGAATTACAAATCCATTCATTTCAGACTTTTGTTTTGGTTTGGGGTTTTTTTTGCCTTGAAAGAGCCAGTGTACAGGGCGAAGGGACGGAATATGCTGGTTTGCGACTCCAGTGCTCGCAGCAGGCTCTGCAGAGCCGATTGCTTAACCTATTTCCTCTGTCATCCAGTCTCAGGGAGGGGCTACAAACCTCTCCCCAGGCCCCCGGTTGCCATGGTCTTTCATATAGTATCTGAGCGAACAAGATCCCTCTGACGTTTGACACCAGACCTCTGCATGCAGTCAATTTGTTTTCCTTTCACCTCCCTTCGCCTGCATCTCTCCTGCTCGTGGTTTTTGATACACTTTATTCTTTCGATAGAACAAATAGGATCCGTCAGACTATTGCTTCTGTGTATTTTTGTTTGTTCATTAGAGGGACTAATTTCTTCATTTCTGGAGGCAAAGTAGATAACAAAAGGTTCCCAAATGAGCAGCTGTTTTTCCAACACCGTTTAAGAGCTAAAGACCGTCAGAAGTTCATCTGAAAGACAGTGAGGCAGAAGGGGTTGTCGTTTCACTGGGTGGCACCAGAAGCCCTGCCTCCCCACGCACCCATTTCTGCCCCAGCACACTGGTTTGACGCCGCAAATCCAGAGCGGTGCTGGTGGGATTCAGAAACGCCGCGTTCCAACAGAACGTCAACCGGTGTAATTAAAACCGGATCGTTTCCTCTTTTTCAAATGACAACTCTGGCATTTTCTCCCCTTCCCCGAGAAAGAAACCTTTGCAGGGGAAATCACTCCTGCTTTGCCATCTTGTTTCATCCTCCGTTTCACCAGCTAGTTCCAAGATACAGAGTGTAACGATGTAATGGTTGGGTTTGTGTGCTGCGGAGGAACTGTCCCTTTATCTCAACTCATTTCCTCGTAAATCCAATCTTTTTTCCGTCTTATTATTTTTAGTGGGCAAAAAAAATGGGTCAGCCCAAATTAATCCCAACATAGCCTCTACATAAATTTCTTTAAAAAGGAGAAATAAGCATACAAATACAAAAATATTTGGGAAGTGTAAAATTAAGATGAGGTTTTCTTATTTGCTTTAGTGAGTTACAAGTCCTGGCTCAAGAAGAACCTCTTGCAAGGCTGTGGTTGTCACCTAGTACCTTCTCAGTCACCTGCAGGATGTGAACCTTCTGGTCCTGAGCAAGCCCCCATGGCTATGTCCATACACGCTGTGTATGGCAGGGACTAGTGACTGTGGTGCCAGCTGAGACCTGAGCAGGCACAGAACCCTTGTGACCCTGCGAGACAGCCAGCGCAGCTCCTGAAGGAAATGATATTTTCCATACTTTTCTTGCAGGAGAGAACTCACAGGGTTAATCAAGACACCAGTTTGACCCGCAGAAGGGAATGGCTGCGCAGACAAGTTTCTGCGAGGCAAGCCCGGGTGCGGTTTTACAGCGCGTCGGTTACTCAGAGGTTACTCCCACATACGGCTCCCACCCTGCAGGAGCGCGGAGCAGCCCTCCTTGCCCTGAAGAGCAGCCACCTGGCATTAGCGTTTCAGGGCAAGAGGCCTGTGTCGCAAAGCCAGCCCCTAACTGGCCTCCTGGCACCGTCCCCGCTCTCCCAACGCCGGCCCGCAGCCACGGCCCGGCTTTCTGAGCTGCGGCCCCTCAGTGGGGCTGGCGGCAGGCAGGGAAGGAAGGCGAGGATCTGAAGAAAAACCAAAGTGCCCAACCTTATGTTTCATGCACATTGTGAAGGCTCAAAGACTGCTGTGGGAAGCTGTGCCAACGCGGCCCTACCGCTCTGAAGGCGGGCAGCAGCCTTCGGGCAGCAAAAGGCAGGAGGAGAGAGTTGAAAACCAGCCCACACAAGAGCTTTTCTGCACCCTGTCCCTGCTGCCTTCTAGCACAGGCACAGCTGAGTACTTCCATAGGTACACATCAGGCTGCTCCGGAGGAGCTGCGCCTGCCCTCTCAGTGCCAGCTTGGCCCTGTCTCGTCCAATTTCCAGGGGCTGTGGCACCCGCTCGGGAAGCAGAGCAAGAACTGAGCTCATCGAGACGGCTGGACCCTGAAGCCAGTGCCTGTTAGAAATCCTCCTCCTAAAGGTTTTAGCTTTAATCGATGCCCTGGTCGAGTCTGTCCTGGAGCGGGAGGGAGGAAAGCTAAGGATAATCATGGCTAGAGAGCCCCTGGGAAGGGGGAGAGAAGAAAAATGGAAGATGAAAGCAAGCAAATGGTTTAAACAAACAGTCGCACGGGGCCAATGAAAAGAGGGAATGGGGAAAATGACACAATAAAAATAAATGCTACAAGAGAAAGAAAAGCTTCTACTGCACGCAGGGAAAAAAATGCGTGGCCTGGAAAAAGCAAAAATATGAGAAAAAGATGCTCTAATGGAGCTCTCCAGCAGCAAACACTAACCCATTACCAGGCAGCCCCTTTCCTTCTAATGGCCGGAGCCTGTACCACATTATCACCTTGTACCCCATGGAGTTGGCTGGTTGTGGAGGTATTTCACAGAGCCTGGCTCTTGCTCACGCCTGGCAGAAGCTGCCTGAAGTCTCCTGCGGATGATTGCGGAGATTTGTTTTTGGTCTAGGTGAAATTTTGTTAAATTTCCCCTTGGTTGTTTTGTTTGAGCATAAACAAAAGGTATTTTTCACACTTAAGGGTGTTTTTCAGATCCCTTTCTCTGCGCTGTGATAAATGAAATCCCTTTCATTTTTAGAAATTCCAACTTGGCACTTGGGCTGCTCCTCAGCAAGCAGCATGTAATTTGCCAAGCCTGAAAGAATCCTGGCTGAGAAATAAACACAGTGGGCCATATGCTCTCCTTCCCATATGCAGAAGGCACCTTACTTCAAAAACTGGGAAGGGGCCGCAATCGCCCCATGTTGGTGCTTCTGCCAAGGGGAAAGGAAAACGAAAAAAAAATCCACAGAAAAATTTAGAGCAAAGGTTTGGGGCTTTCACAAAGTAGCTGTCTTTCTGCATGCCTCCAGGGACCTCTCCCCTGCACTGTTGCTGGCTCTGTCACTGGCTGCTGGCCTGGCAGAACTGTGGTGAGGGGTCAGGGAGTGCGTGTGCCACGTCCCTGGTGCTCCCAGTAAAGCTGCATTATCCTCATCGGTATTTCCTGGCACAACTTGCTCTGCAAGTGAACAATCTGTGGAGCACAACTGCTCCTTAAATACTACTCTTTCCTAGCTCGTTCACATCGTGCCCTTATGGGGGGATCACACAGCAGTAGGACTCGGGTGAAGCAAAGACTTCTTTCTGCTCCATGCCCGTAAGAAACACAGAGGGAGAGCGTGCCACGTACACACGGTACCTCGGCTTGGCAGGTGATGAGTGTGACAGATAAAAGCACCACAGCAGACGCATCAGTACTTAGGAGGAATGGTCATCTGTACAAACTAACGCATAAATTCCACAATCTTCTCCCCCCCTGACACCAAAGAGCTGGAGTAAGACCCTTGTCTGGTTGCAGGTGCTTGCCCATGCGGCCTCTCTGCTGGTGGCATCTCAGTTTGACATTGAGAGCCCAATGTCCCCAAAAAGTAGTTGGCAAGCCCAAGGGAAGCGCTCTGCCACTGCAGCTGCACACTGTGGCTGGAAAGAGCTAGCTGCCCTTAAGTGGGGGTGGCTGGGATGGCATATCAGGTCTGTGATGTCATGAGATAGATCTCTTAACATCCTTGAATCCAGGTTCCCCAGATGACTGAGTTCCAGTACTTGAAACATGTGACTTTCCTTCCACCTTGGACATGGTCTTTGTGTTTCCATTAGCCACCCGGCCTTTGTTTTGACATCCAATATTACTAGCCTGGGTGAAAACTGAGACAGAATCACAGAATCACTCAGGTTGGAAAAGATCATCGTGTCCAACCATTAACCCTAATCTACAAGTTCACCCCTAGACCATGTCCCCCAACACCACATCCAAGCAATGTTTAAACATATCCAGGGATGGCAACTCAACCACCTCCCTGGGCAAGACAAGGTGTTCTGATTTGGCCTCTGCCTGGGTTGTCTTGAACCTTGACATGTTCTTCACCGCACGGTTTCTCCCTTCTCTCTGAAGTCTCCTTTATTTACATGGCTAAGGAAAACTCCACTATTGAATTAATTTCTTTTGTAAGGCCTAACTCTGCTTTCAGCAGTACTGACTTCATCCCTAGACTTCCAGGTCTCTAAGGCTTCCTTTGCTGACCAAGCCCTTATACTGTCTGAGGCTTTCTGAATATCCTTGCTTCCTCTTCTGTGACAATTAACTAATCTCTTAAGCTTTAACCTTCCACTTTTTTTCTTTTATTTGTTTTTTGGGGTTTTTTTTTTTTGCTGCTATTGCTTGGTTTTTACTTCCCCTACACAACAAATGCTTTTCTTTGTCCCCTATCCTGCCACCTTCCTAATGGTCCCTCATGTTTGTCAGCTTAACTAGTGCTCCCAGCTGCCTTTTTGCAGCCCTTGACTCGCTGCCCAGGCCCTGAGACAGGCCTTTGCACAGCGTTGTGTTGATCTCTCCCACGAGAGACTTAACACAGCAAGATGTGATCTCCCTCTCCTCCCACACGCTTTCCTTGTGTCCTGCCCGGCTCTCCCCTCCTGGCCACAGAGGCCTCATCGGTGGTCCCCAGCCATTCTGCTTGTCCTGGTGACTTCAAGATGTCCTGTCTTCTCATGTCTCTTGCCATTAACTGTCTCCTCCTCCTTTACATCCTTCTCTGCTCTCACTCCTTCCCCTCGCAGCACAAGCTTGCTTTGTCTCGATGCTTTTAAAACAAGAATAAAAAAAAATTCTAAACAACTCTTGACTCCAAGTGACTTTCCATCTCTTGCCCTCTCTCTTCTCGCTGCCATCTCCAAGCTTTCCAAGTGTGCTGCTGCTGATTTATATGATTTACGGTGGATTTAGTCTCCATCTCCAGTACAGATTCTTTTCCAGACTGGCTTTCACTTCTCGCCTGTCGCAGAAACCAGTATCACAGCCTCAAATACCCTCTCTGTCTGGCTGCAGCTCTGCACTTTTACACCAGGCTCGCTGCTGCAGCCTGTCGGCTCTTTCTGGTGCCACCAACTGCACTCCACTGGAAGTCTGGTCCCACTCTCCCTGTGCTCCTACTTGACTCCAACACCTTCAGTTGCTTGCTCGATGTTATTCGGGACTAGTTCGCCACTACTCGCCCTCCGACCCGCCACTGTTCTGTGGGTCTGTGTCTTCGTCTCTCATCTTCTTTCCCTCTCACTCGTAACTCTGAGTAAGTTCACTCTCTGTACACATTCAAGGACCTTCTTTCTCTGCACCAGCAACTCTCAGACCTACCTCTCTGTTCCCAGCCAGTTCCCGTATGTTCCAACTGAATTCATGGGCTGCCTCTGGGATTGTCTTGTGGATATCTGTCAGCTCCAGCTCAAAGTAGGCTCTCATCTTACTCCCTGGGTCTCCTCTCCTTCCTGTTTCTTCAGTCCCTGTGGACGACACCATCACTTGCCTGTCACTCAGGCAACAATGTGGTTGTCATCCTTGCCTCAAACCTCTCTGCAGAGTCCCAGCCAGGCTCTCATCACCTCGCACCCTGACGCTTGCAATCTTACCCAGCTTGCAGACAGCCAGAGTGCTGCTGCCCAGGTCACTTTCTTTGTCTGACATCTTGACTGGACCACTTCTCTCTCTGCAACCCTCTCAGCTTCCCCTTCGTTTGGATTTCAGCCCCCTCCCTTGCTCTCAAATCCAGCTGCAGCACATGCCACCTCACGCATCTTCTCTCATTGGCCGCTGAGACTTTGCATCACCCCATCATGACCCACTCCTTTCCACATGTTACGTTTTAGCTACAAGTGCCTTCATGCTTTCCTCCCTGCTGGATTTCATTTTGGGGAAGAGATTCTCAAAACCACACAAATCTGATCCTGAACTCCGGCCCCAGTATAGTTACATTTGCAGACGTTCCTGTCTCCATGATGTCCAGCAGTCTCTTCTGTTTCCTTGTAGTCCCTGGTATGTTTGTCTCCCCGTGTTATCTCTTACCCTACACTTAGGTTGGAAGTATTCGGGGGGTGGGGGTGGAAATATATTTACAACCTGCATCTGCAAGGAGCTCAGCAGAACAGGACTCCTAAACCGCGACTATGACATAGAGGTGCTGCCCGCCATAGGGCAGGCAGTTACAAATACAACTTACATCTGCGTACAGCTAAACATGCTACTTTATATTCCGTAGCTGCGAGAACACCGGTGTTTCAGTGTGCCCTTGCTCCACTTCTTCTTCTTTTAAAGGACGAAATACTGGGATGAGATCTCGTATGCTGGAGAAGTCAGGAAATGCTAAGTTACAGTTCCCACGGCAATTGTAACTCAGCCTCACAGGGTAAGGCACAAAGGTTATCACCACAGACAATAACAGGGGATGCTGAACACATGCAAAGTGACCAAATGACTGTCGAGGCAGATAACGGGGTCTTTGAACTTTTGTGCAGGTAAAATCTCAGATGTTTACCGGGCTTTTAGCATTTAATTCTAGAAATGTGAAGTCCAACATCCTATAAATAAACATCAAAATTGCGTTGGAGAGCAAGTAACCGGTCCCAGCGGTAGCTCATAGCCCTCTTTGCAGAAACACAGCTAATGGCAACAAGAAATATTTCCATTACTTTATGAGCTCTGGTAGCTGTCAACCGAGAGAGGGATCTGCCGATCAGAGAAATCTGGGAAGACATCAGCGTGTCAGAACAAATGAAAAGACTTGACACAGAGGGCACATTTTTGTTGAGCAATTTGCATTAGCACTTCTGGACAAATTCTACATTTCACATGCGATTCACAACCCAACAGCAGCGCTGCTAATTGGTGCAGTTGCCACTCAACTGCGGTGCCTTGTTTGAGCTATCGCTAACGTGAATGAAGCCTGCAGACTTCTTCTGAAAAAAATGCAGCAATTATTTTGAAGGCTTTGAGTTGGGTTCCCCCTGCCCCCACTTTCATCCTTATAATTTCATTATCTCGATAACTTAAAAAGGACATGGAGCAGAAAAAACACAAATCTCAGAAAAGTCCTGTTGAAGTTATTACAAAAAAAAAAACCAAAACCCAAAACCCCAACACCCTGTTTGCAAAGAATGACGTCCTTCATTAATACACCCATCAGCCAGCCCATCACCGGGCGTTTGACCGTGTCCCAGAGTGCCACGGCAAAGCTACACGCTGACCGGAAAAAATAACAGGAAAAAGTGGCAGAGTACTGGTGACTGAAAATCCCAGACGCCAAACCAAGGCTGTGCTCTGCCTGTTATCTAAAATGCTGATGGGATGACAGAATCTCTCTGCTTCCTCTTAGGTGGCATTAGAAGTTATTTAACTGAAAACAGCGCAGATCTCTCATCCGTCATTCTTTATCTGCTGTAAAATCAAGTCTCCTGAGAAAAGGAAACAACTTCCATACTGCGGCTTTCTATTACAGCTGCTCAGAATGCTCAGGCAGCTGCGGCTCAGCTGAAGGAAGGTTTGGCTGACTCCTTTTCATAGGTTGGACAGCTATTTTTAGGCCATATTTCCTTTAGGCCCCTACAGTACGAAATCCAAAGGAGCTAATGGGATTGGCAGGTGCATAGATTATCGGTGACCTGCTCTAGTCCAGCATTCACATTTCCTTACTGCATTTTTTTTCATGAAGTACAGTGAAAAAGGGAACAACCTACAGTTAAAGATCTTCCCAGCCAGCCTCGATACCTTTTATATTCAAATGCTCCATGAGAGACCAATGAGCAATAGCTAAAGATGGAACAGCACAAGAAAAATTACACAGACGCACCTAGATCCAAAATCTACACCTGAAGAACTTGATTTTTAACAGAGTATTTTGGTGATATCTCTACAAATACACATCTGTAACGTACTTTCATTCTGACCCTGATCTTTCTGCAGCTGCCAGAATCCCATCCCCATTCCTGCCTTCCTTGAGACCTCCTTCTAAGGGTCCAACCTCGCTGTTGTACAAGTCACTAGCAAAAGTTTTATCCAGCCATCTTATCCTTGGCTCCCAACTGTGCTCTCCTCAGAAAGAACAAGAGAAACTACAGCTAAGCTGCTGTGACTCCCAATCCTGATCACAACTGGGTCTGAATCCTGGATACCGATGCCATTTTGTGTGCTGCAGTGAAGCACAAACCAGACTGTTGGGCAAACTCCTGTCACACGGGGTTGTGGTGTAAATAACTCAGTTTGGGCTTCCTTCTGCCACACCCTGGGTTGCAGGCACAGCCGTCACATTTCAGTGACTAAACCCTGATTTGCAGGCACAATTGTTTTGAGTACAACTGAAGCCTTCTTGGAAATTGGTGCCCCCCCCCCTCCCCAGGCTGATTCAGTGGTTCTGAGGGAAGCAGGGGCTGGCTGGCTGGCAGCAGTGTGTGGGCCCTGTGCCAAATGTGGGGCACCCAGCACTGCCTCTGCTGGGCTGCTCCAGAGGGTACTTCAGCCCAGCCCAGCTCTCCTCTCCTGGCCCTCCTCTCAGCATCCCTCCAGCATTCACCTGGCAAGGCATGAAAAAAAGAAATCTCCTGAAATCTCCAGGGATGCTGGTTGTCTCCTCCCTTCCAGCTACTTTATCCTCTGCCTGTATTCAAAAATCAGAGAGCTGATACCTGAAACCCTTCACAAAGAAAAGCAAAGGGTGCCTCTGACACCACAGGCTGTACCTCCCAACGGCAGAGCAGGGCTCCAATTTACCGACACGTGGTGCGGCCGTCAGCTGTGATTCCACAAAAACTGCAGAAGATATCTTTGGACCTCTTAATATCTTATTTCTCGACATATGGAGGGACTGCGGAGTTTGCAGCTTCCCACCTGCTTAAATATAATTCACTACAAAACATCAAACAGATGCACTCAGCCCTTTGTAGACATATCATTACCTCATGTGTTCCTGTAACGCACATCTGTAGCACATTGGCAGTACACCTAGTTAATGTGTGGGAGACTCCTGGGTTCAAAGCCTCCAGTGTTTCTTTTGTTCTCTAATGAATCCTTCTTTTGTTTAGCTCTCCCTCCCCTTAGTTTGTAGCTGTAACTCTGTCATTAGCATCTTCAAAATCTTTTCCACCAATATTACCTACAACACTGCAATAAGCTTCCTACTAGGAAGCACCTAAATGAATCATGATTCTTGCTTAAGACAGGTTTAACAGGTCTGGGTCACTGTCTTCAGCAGTACTGGTGCTTAGTTAGCAAACTCAGTAATCATGTATTTCCCTAAAAACCAGGCGAGGTGAGATTCCTCTGCCATATTCCAGATCGTAAGCTAGGTTCAGAATGTTTCAAATAAAAGATGCATTTGTGACTGCCAGGAGTGTCACAACCTTTTTGAGTCTCTGCAGACCCACGTCTGCTTCTCAAGTGCCCAAAAATCAAAGCATCCAGTCTCCTCCACACCAGCCCACCGAAAATGCTCATCTGTCTCCTCTGGCTGAAAACATTTTGTTGAATTTTCACTGGACATCAACCTAATGACCACAAACCTGATTTTGTAGATACTGTGCATGAAAACATCCATGTAACACTGAGATATCATCTGCAACACGGACTGGCAACTGTGGTGTCCACCAGATTTGCTGTCCCCCCAGTGCTGGCATCTTCCTGGGCTTCATCAAAAGTGACCAGCTACTAAACAGGTAGCAGAAGATGCTGATAAGGCAATGACCACTTTGGAACTAGCAGAGATGGCCAATGGTCAGGGTGTGATCTGGGGAATTTTCTCTGTGAGAAGCCCCGTGGCAAGGCAGGAAAACCACACCACTGGCAGAAGTGTCAGGAGTCCCAGGTGCTGTGCTGCTTACACCTGACGGACGTCTCCAGCAATTTAACCGTGGCGCTCGTGCTTCCATGTACTGTTACCTGAATAACTGGGCACCCTACTAAGACAGATCAGCTCTATAAAATGCTTTGTGATTCTTGGCCACCATGGTGATATGTGCCTAACTTCGTCAGACAACTCAAACTGTAACAGAATGCGCACATTTCAGCATTCAGTGTGTCACTGAAAGAAAAAAATCAGCTCCTTAACAAGCACGGCACATTAGCAATGTGTATTGTTGCCCTATCCTCATCAATTAGCATTATTATCTTTATGTAACAATAAGTGGCATGTTTTCTTTTCTGGCTTCTTTCCAAGATCATCTGTTACTCTGAGCTGAGGTAGTAGCATGTGTTCTCATCACTTACGATGAGACATTTCTCCCTTAACACCACCACCTGAAGAATGGTATAGCAACGATGCCCAGGAGAAAGACAACCATGCATAAACCCACCCTTCCTCTCCCTGACTTTTCAGAAACAACCCTGTGGCAAACTCCAGCTCCTTCAGCTAGTCACTAAAACCAGCAAAGGCACAAGCTAAGGCAGAGCCCCAAGCATTCCAAAAGCTGCTGGGGGAAGGGATGTAGGGAGCTCCTGGAGGGTCCCTGCCCCATTCCTTCTCCCAGGGGAGTGGGAACCTCCCTCCTGTAGCTCTCCGCAGTGACTGTAAGCGCAGTGACAGCCTGACTTGGCAGCAACCTCCCTTCTGAAACCCAAACAGCACCATGTTCACACCGATCAACCACCAAACGCAGCTGCAGATGAAGAAGGCCTGCTGCTGCATCTTCACAGACACGGCTGCTCACAAGAGGAAACGACCAAAGATTTACAAGGGTGAAATCAAGGTATACGGCCTGAAAGACTAATTAGCTTTTTCCCCTCCCCTCAAAACGTTTTCTTACGGCATACCTTCTGTGTCTTACACGAAACGAAGAGGAGCACACTGACTGCTAACAGCCACATCACAATAAAGTCACCTCAAAAAATTCAGGAAGCAAAGATATTCCTGGTTCCCAAGCTTTTACTCTGAAGAATCACTCTGAGCGTGCAGCACCAGTTTGGCACTGGTGCTAGGAAGAGAAACAAGCCAGTGCTGTGCGTCTCATTTACGTTTTTACTGTTATTTTCCCTCACTAATCTTAAGACTGTCTCAAAATGATTTTTCTCTTCTTTCCCAAAGGCTGTGGCCATGCCAGTTAGTACAAGTGAAAAGCTACAACATTCTCCTGAAGCTGAAGTCATTGCCTACAGGGTGAAAACCTTCACCCACAACTGACTCGGTAGTCAAAGTGGAGCACACTGCTTCCAACAGTCTTTTCGACCGGAATACAAACAAGATTAGCGCAGAAAGAGGTCCAAAGAATATTCAAATGCCAAAACAAACTTAATTGCCCAATTAACTGAACGAGGCTCCACCTCCTGCAGAATAAACTCAACCCGTTCAGCACTGGAAAAAACTCATGTTGACACTGCCCTTGTTTGTTTGGCTGCGTGTCAGCCCGAGAGGGTATATTTAGCTTTAGTGCACTTGCAGTATTGCATCTTCCAGCTCAACAGGAAATCTCTGGAGTCGAAGCTAAAGATATCACTGCACGCTCGGAAACGTACGGCCAGCTGTAAAAGTGGAGCTGTGGTGGTCAGAGCGCTCAACAGCCTTCTTTTCAACGAGCGGGGAGCCTGAATTAAACACTTCACTGTACTGACTTCATGGCAGGCAGGGTGCACCCACCCAGCCGAAAATAGCAACAGAGGAGGCTCTTCTCTTGCTGGGATAATACTGAATTGATACAGCGTGTTCCCGTTCCCAAGCTTGTGCTCACGAGTAGGTGGGAGGGGGAGAATTCCGAGGAGGGAGAGCTGAGGACCGCACGCACACGAAGCGTTGCTGAAGGAGCACAGAGATCTCCTCCAGCTCTGAAGCCTTCAGAAATTTTAGCAGTTGTCAGATCCATTTCGAAAGAGATAGATCATAAAAGAGAACATCCCTCCTTTTCCATTAAAAAAAAAAAAAATTAAAAATGTGGGTTGTGGCACCAATTGCAGGGCCAGTGAATACACAGAATCCCTTTCCTACAAGCCTTGCCCACCCATTATGTTTTTAAGTGCTATTTTGCCCGATGTTCCCATGGCTCCCAAGCACGTCTCCAGTGCTGGGTGATGATGGAGCACCTCGGCTGCAGCCTCACCCAATGCCTTGGTCTCGGAGAAATACATTACTGAAGGGGAGAAGTTACCCAGGTGAGTTTTGCGCTAAAAGTTGAAATGGTTAAAAATTAACCCGAGTATGGAAACTCACACCGCTACAGGCTCTCTCCTGAACTCACTGGTGATATCCTGGTGGACAGCCCACAGCATCAGCACACCAGGCGAGCACCTGAAGGGTGGTCCTATGAGATGATGCCAGCCATGTGCCCGAACTGGTCATGTTGCCTTGCTGGGTTCAGTCACGCAGCAGGCAAAAAGCAACCACCACCACAGAAACCCAGGGAAAGACGAGGCCTTGGATCAAACCGCGACTCGCGGGGAGCTGCTCTGCAGCATCTCGTTTGGATGGCTTGACTGTACGAGCTGCACACCGTGTTTTGTAAAGCACCGGGCTGCACTGACTCAGTGAAGCTCCACTGTACACTAAAGGATGAGGCCCGTACACTTCACCACAGTTAAGGCATAAACGTGACCCAGGACCACCCTATACTGAGATAATGAAAAGGCAGGCTGTAAAAACAGCTCTTGTTTTCTGTTAATAAGTGCTTTCTTACACTATCTTACCATCTTCTCTCGAGTGACGGATAGCTGACTGCATTTCATCTCAGCTTTGGGAAGGCTTTATATGGTCCAAGTAATCCGTAGCACCCCTCTCTTTGCTCAGTGACAGGACAGCTATGGATATTTATGAAGCAAAATCAAAAGGGAGTAAATGTAAACAAGCCACTCCTCTTTGAAGAGCTCCTTGGGATACAAAGTGTTCTGTTAATAGCTGTGTAAGGAAGTACCATGGCCTTAGAGTCTTGCATGCTGTTGATGCCATAAAAACAACTTTGTTAATCTACATAAGCTTAGCTTGTTTTCTTTGAAGCAAAAAGCCACCAGTGCCACCCTGCCTACAGCCGACTGGTCTCACTAATTTCTTTGCCTCCAGACAGGTCATTAACTGGTGGATAGGTAGGTAGGTGGATGTAGTCCTAGGAAATGTGCAGAATTCGGTTTTATTAACCCTACACGGAAGAAGACTAGCCGTACGGCTGGGGTTTGGCAGCCTGATGCATTCACAATCTGCATTTTGGACAAATCCACTCCCCTGACTCATGCCTCAGCATCCCACCCGTAGGACATTTTCTCCAAACAAGCCCAGAATTGCATTCCTTGTCCGTGTGCCCCTGAACAAACCAACAGGGAAAAATCTTACTTTTACTGCAGGAGCTGCGGTGTCTCTCGGGCTGCGCCAGTGTGTTACGCTACCCGAACCGGCTCGCTTATTGCTGAATCTGCCAAAGGAAACAAAGCCCAGCAGAAAACAGGACACCCCTCAGCAGGGAGGAACCCTACAGCCTTCCCATGAGTGGAAGAACTCGAGGAGGTGAGGGGCTGAGGTACCGGCCCAGCCACCTCAGCACGTGCCAGGGTACATGGCTGCTCGGCAGCCCGCTCTCCTGGGGATGCTGCTCAGGACGGTGACAGCTCTGCGGAGCAACGCGCTGCCATCCCAAAAACTCGCTGCGCCAAGCCATGACCTGATTGGCAGATGATGGGAGTCAAGCCACAGTCCCCTGAGGACGCTCCAGATGCTCAGACTGCAAACCCGCTGCTTTGGTTAAGCTGTCTACACTTTCTATTATGTGATGTACTTTGAGCTAAAAAGGCTTTCCTTGGATAATCCCGGCGTTTTAGAGCTTTACCGCCAGGAGAGCTCTCTAAGGGCCCTGTTTAGAGAAGTGTCATGTACAAACGACAGAATCACAGAAGGCAGAGATGGAGAAGATCACCCAGCCCGTCTCTCAGCCTGTACGGGGTTGCTCCCAGGAGGACTTTTTAGTCCAACACACAGGAATTACTGTAACAAGAGAATCTCCCAGCACATCAATGCTCCTTAACAAACAATGAAAAGCCTGGGAAGAGAAGGTGATCAAGAACTTTGTGATATATGCCCGTTAGCAGACAGGTCCTTCTAGAGACGGCCTGGAGAGTGTTCTTGTTAAAAGCCAACTGGATGAGTGACATTTAAAAAAAAAAAGATATATACATGTGTCACTTTTCACCAGCTTCCCCCTGGCTCAGTTCAGACAATTACAGCTTAACTACCAGGGTTAAGTCGAAGCCTTCCACAGTGTCAGAATATAAGACAGAGAGGGACACTGTCAACTTCTTCGGGTATTGAAATCTCATTTATGAGTAGGGAAGGCATCTCTGTCAGCTCTTTCTTTCACATATGAAAGAAGTCAGAGTAGTTACAGAAGAAAAAGGTGGTGGGTTTTTTACACAGTAGCCCTTACCCGTGGTCTTGCACTCACATGGCTGCTGTGAGAGAAGCCTATTCAGGGCCTCTCTGGGATAAAATCATTGGCACAAGGGGAACAGTGCTTTCCATGCAAGACTGCTCCTGATGAGCTCCACCTGAAGTTTCCCAAGCAAGTTTCCAGAAGGGCTGTCACATCGTCACCCAAAAGCCTACCAGCCCCAAGCCCAAGGCCAACACGTGCCCATGGGTACAGACTGAACTGGCAGCATCACCACCCTTGAAATCACACCCCTGCATGTGCAGCAAGGTGCTGCTTTACCATCCTCCCTCCATGTGCTCCCTGAAGCTCCCCCCCCCAATGTTTAGGTAGTTACCTGGAGCTCTAGAAACCAAGAAATCCAAAATGCAGCCCTTCGCTTGGCCAGAACCCACTGCTGGCTCCTGAACATATCCATCCAACGTGGATAACATTTCCAGTGTGTCGAGACACCATGTGCAAAGTCAAATTGCTTCCTCCACGTACATTTCATCACTTCTAGAGCAAAAGTCAGTCTTGGACACTTGCACAAAGACCACGCCGAAAGGAATGGATGCGCAGGTACATTTCCAAAAAACAGACTTTGGCTTCCTGAAGGGAAAATTTTTGTTGTTGTTTGGTTTTCAGCAAAGGACTCTTTCCAAGGGCACAAGGAACCACCCTTCTGCAAAACAACAAATTACAAGTGTTCCCCTCCACCACACACACGCTCTGTGGAAACTTAGGAGGATTTGTTTGGGAAAGCAGGGAGGGACTGCACCGAACTCTGGGAGAAAGGTTTTCTTCCTTTTTCTTGTGTTTCTCACTGTTAGATAACGTGCCTCCCCAGTACACACAGCACAGCTTTAGCTGTAATCGCTGCCCACGTGCAGCTCTGCTTGTGGGGTTCACTCGGTGACCTCATTTCACAAAGCAAAGCCCAGACTTCTCAGGCTGGTGTGGGACCCTGAGGGAGGTAAGAACCAACCCCTCCACGAAGAAATGGCACTTGTAAGGAACTCTACTGCAGCGTCCACCTTCAATGCTAAGAAAGAGAAAAAGGGAAGGAGCAGCCGGCTGAGGGAAGGGGGAAGAACAAATTTATACCTTCTGTGGCTGCAAAGCCACAGTAACCTTCTGTTCAAATCTTCCACAAGATGCTTCTTTATGCTGACTACTTTCCACCCACACTCAACAGCTCCCTGTTTTAATACATGGCCCATCCTTGCCCTCTCTGACTTTCCGACAGGAGCCTGCAGCAGTGCATAAAGTGCTCCAGGATTCTCAGCTGCAACGCATCCCTTTTTTTTCCAACAGAAACATCTGTTTTCAGAGATTTAACATGCAGGCACACACGCGGCCCTCTCCTTCACACCAGCTCTGCGTTTGCTTCTTGCCCACTGACCCAAATTGAATTTGTACTGTACAAACCGGTCAGGACAAAAGTCAACCATTTCAGACAGCAGAGCTCTCAAGCAGAAAGAAGATGGCCAATGAGCCTGCAACGCACAACTATTGCTGTTACCAAAACATCTCGACTTTCACCAAAAATGCCTCTCAGAAAAGCTCTACTCACGCCATTTTAACACGCTGTGAAAATTGTGCAAGTAGATTTCTGACACTCTGCATTTTTACGTCTCCTATACCAACTGCTAACACCTTTTTCTGCAGAAAACGTGGTTTCCCAGAAGAGACCGTTTTCAGACTTCGGGGTGCTGGGAGGGACAGGACAGCTCAAAGTCCCGTTGCAGTACCAGGGTCATCTCTGACCTGCCCGTTTTGAAAGAAAAGTCTCACTCACTATTCATGCTTGCAGATGTCCTTAATCCCTGGGTACAGGCCTTTAAATAAGTACACGTGTCAGGAGACAGACCTGTGCAGCGCTGCGGTCAGGCCCAGGTTACTGAAAAGTTCAGCAGCCTTATGGTTCTGAAAAACAAGCGCCAGCATTTATTTGCGGATCCGCATACCCACCAGGTTGATTTTCTTTCTGTCCGCAGTGGGACCTTCCATCTCTACAGCCTTTGAAATACGCATCTGTAACTTTATTTTGGGGGACAGTCTTCAAAATCATTTGTTACCAAATGTCACACTCTTGAGTTTATTTCAACTACCGCTCCTTCACTGCTAAAATAATGAATAATAAATAATGGCGGCAGCAGCTGCAGGGAGACATCCAAACCCAATCCATGCTACAAAAAGAAACAAGTCACATCTATTTCTCTCCTTCTCCTTTCATTTCTTTTCCCATTTTTTTACTGTATATTCTGCTGTTGTTACTGTCCACTTTATCTTTTGCTTCCCCTGCTTATTTCTACCAAGCAGTAAGAACATCTCTAAGAGGTCAGAGGATTTCACATCAGCCCTCCACTTATTTTAGGTGCTGTTACCAGAATATATAATTAAATTTTAACAGCTGGATGAAAAGAAGAAGTCCCTACCAACCTTCGCTCTTGTTTTCTGTAGATCTTACACCTTTTGGGCCCATGCCGGATAGGGAGGGTAAATGTCTATTCAGCTAAATGTTAGTCAGCATACCTACCCCACTGCACACCAGTTCAGTTTATTATTCTTCCCTCTATCACCTTGGACACCACTGAACTGGAAAGCACAAGTGAAACAGTGCCTGAAGGGTGAACACACACGATGCCATCAGATTCCTCCTCCCCTGAGTGCTGGATCTGTTCTCCAAAGTGCCCGGTCTGCTGATAAGTCACTTTTCCTTGGCTAGTCACACAGGAAACCACCGAGGCTGCATTGTGGTCTCTTCTGGATGGCTTATCCCTCACACCACGATAGGAACGAATGGCTCCTACCGAGCTAATAAAGCCCCTCCGTGTACATACACGTGAGATCTCTGGGAGAGAGAAATACAGCCGGTGGTGGCAAGGCACAATCCTTAACGGGTCCAAAACGCTGGTGAAAGAGCAAAGTAAGTAGTAAGAAAGATGTACCTGTCTGTGATCAGAGGCTGCTCCAGCCCTGAAAACCAACCATCTATCTGATTGCCCCCTCTCCAAATCGGACTTAAAAAGCGATTTTAAAGAGAATGGCTCAGCAGGGGCTTTTAGTGCCTGAAATACTCAATCTGTGACTTTCACGCCAGACGCAGGAACAGCCTGGTGCGGTTCGTACACCAGGCTCATTACCAGATCCTTGTTCCCTAAAGCAGGAGTGCTACAAAGCTCATGCCTTGGAGGAGAAGGGGCGATTTGCTCTGACCACCTCTGAGCACTGACCGGACTCCGCTCGGGGCACTGAAAAGGCAAACCTGCAATCTCCCTGGCTGGGAAAACAGCGACACGATTGCTAAACCACGGCCGCACAAAGTGCTTTCACAGATGGGCAAAACCTGAACACTGAGCTGTACTTAAATACCGGGACTGGTTTAGAAGTTTCTTTTGAGACTTCTTTTCCCTGGAAAATTACTATTTCTACTGCATAACACTCATCACAACAGGTTCCTGTTTGCAAGGGAAAAATTAATAAGTTTTGCCAGATACTGGGGAAAAAAGTGCATAGAAAACAGAACGCTTCACACAAATCTTCCAATTTTCAGCAGACACATTCCCATTTTTCAAGAAGAGTCACTAGTTTCTAAGGAGAAAAGAGCTACACTCTCTCCAGCAGTGCTTGATGCCAGCTTCTGTCCAGTGACACTCCCATAAAGGCAACCTTCCGACCAGAGTCAGATGCCTTTGCTGATGTCTCAGCATTTAACTTCATCGATCACTGTACACAAAACCAAATCCCCCTGCACAAACTGAATAGCACTTCCAGAAAGCAGAGCTTCTTTGGAAAAGTTGATCCACCTAGGGACAGAAGTGCATCTGTTCTGTTACGATTTATGAATGCTAGAAGTTGACCTCGTTATTGTAACTTTTAGTACATCAATGTACTCATTTCATTAAAGGCTACCAAAAAAAGCAACCAGGAAGGAAACAAGCAGCCCTGACAAACCAGCCGTTAGTAACCACGGGGCTGCCGAGAGACAAAACTTGCATTATTAGCACTGAAGATCCTACTGCCTGCCTCTAGCCAGCTAACAAACGGTTTGGAAAGGACTCCGCACAAATCGGGTAAGAACCGGAACAAAAATTAAGGAAGTTCAGAAAGGGACTTTACGAAAGAGAAAAGGACTGGCTGGAGCAAGAAGATTGTGAGGGACATCTGCTGGGATGTCCTGAAAAGTCCACCTAATGTACCATCTGATGGGCAGGTGGATGTGCAAGCACACCACTGATTTAAATGTTTTATCCACGGGGTCTCTCCCTATTGTTAAAATAAAGAAAACTTGGTTTGCCAACAGCCATGTGCTCCTCTGAGGAAGAACCAGATTTGTCCAAAACCAGTACAGTCCAGATGACCACAAGACAGTATATAGCCTACAGCCCAGTGTAAGAGTGGGAGGGTATCAGACATCAGTCTCAGGAAAGGGAAAAGCTTGATGCTCAAGCCTTACAAGAAAGACTTGAGAGAGTCCAAGAAGGGACCAGCGGAGTTACTAGCTATGCCACCGTGCCACGTATCACTTGAGATTTGGAAGCTTCAAAGCCTTGAATTTGATGACAGTCTTCCACTTAATATAATGTACAGAATCTATACAAAGGACCTGGAGGAAGGGAGACACCAGCTGCTTTCTGGGGCACACCAGGGGACCAGAGTCCTACCTGTTCCACCGCACGTGCCTTTCTTTGCATATTAGGAAGGCTGCTAGAGGTGGTTCCCCTTCTAGATCCTCAGCAGCATTATTTGTGAGCCGTTTTTCACAATGGTAGTAGTCTGGAGTCAAGTTATGGTATTGATAATTTACCTTTCGAAGACAACCAGTGAAGATGGAGAAAACACATGTTATGCTGCCCCTTGCTCTCCCACAAGTGCTTTTCTCTACCTACACACATATGTGTGCAAAAATAAAGCCACAAAAATGCTCCTCAACTTGAACTTTTTAACCATTGAGCTAGAAGCTTGTCCAAGGGCACTCTGTTTATCAGATCGAGAGTCCCAGAAGGAAAATGCTGTAGCTGCTTGGGTTTTATTAAATAAAAAGAAAAAAAAGTAATATGTCTGTGCAGCAGAAATTATAAAGACAGTCCTTCAGAGCAGGCAGTGACAGACCTGGCAGCTCTCTCTGGCTGCGTAGCTCAGTGTGACTAACGCGACCAAATGTCAACCCGCTTTCCCTAAACCCTCGCCCCGACTAATCTGCCAGTAACTGTCCCTGGTGACGAGGAGTTTCTTAAATCAAAGTTCCAAGCAGCAGCTTTGATAGATGCATTGCTCTAAGTGGTGTGGAGCCTGGGCCATGCCGGGTGAGCTGATAAACAGCCCCGCTGCTCTGATTAGATCCCCCGCTGCCCTCCCGCTCCGGCCGTAGCGTCGCACTCAAGGCTGGCAGCCCAGGAACGTGCTGCGGAGCCTGGACCGGCACCGGCTTCCTCCCGCCTGAAGCGAGGGGCTGTAAAAAGCACTTCACCTCCTCATCTGCAGTCAGGCTCTGCTTGCCGCTGCTGAACACCTACGTCCCTGCCTCCCGGCGTTCCCCGGTGGGACATCCAAAATCGCCGGGCGTCTCTGCGAGCGGTGCAGAGGGGAGAGGCTCTCGGCTGCCGCAAGCGGCAATTGCCGGGGAGTGTTTCTCGGGGTGGCTGGTGGCAGCCCTCTGTGTAACTGGAAGTGAATGGGGCTTCTGTGTGCCTTTCATGCCATCGTGTACAACTAAGTGCAGGACAATGAGAATGGAAACATTTTGCCTGTTGTTGACATCTAACTGCCTCCTGGAGGATACAGTCTCCACCAGACAGATGGCTAATTTCTTTACCCTAACCTCCTCCTAGAGCACTCCGGTGCTAGTATGATGTTCTGCCCCTGGAGTGAAGCCCTAATTGCTGTCAAACGTTCACAGACAAAAGTGGTGTCTACACCATCATTCATGCAAGTGTTGTTACCCGGGTGTGAATTAAACAGCAGAAGCCACTTGTCAATTGACTCCAGTACGAGCCGTTTTGCTCAGATACCGGCTCGCATTTTAAAGGATCAAGGCTGGCAATTTTTATGTCGGCGCAGGCAGCGACCGCCTGCACCAGAAGACACAGCATCTTTCACTGAAGGACCCTCAGCCGCTCTGCCTCCATTAGGCTTACAAAGGACACAGGGTGCTCTTTCCCCTGATCATTCAGAAATCCTCCCACCGAAGAAAAATGTTCATTTTCCTTTGTCCTCGCCAGCTAACGCCAAGTGGCTGTTCAGCATGAAATGGGCGCTGAGCACAAAGCCAAGACATCGAGCTCCTCATTTGTCTCGTTCACACGTAAGGCATATTTTGGGACCGACAAACTTCTTGCTTCCTAGAGACGCGGCTGCCATTGAACAGACAGGTAATACTAATGGCCAGACGGTGACAGTCAGCTATTGGTAGGCTGATTGGATGCACATTCATCTTCAAATTATGTTGTGTGACAGCACAGGCTGCTGAACACCATTTTAACATGCAGGGTAACTCCTCAGGAGGCTCTTCATTATGCATTCAGTGGGCTATTTTCAGACTAAACAGCATGTCAGTGGCTGTGTTTATCCCTTTCCACCTGGGCAGAGGAAACAGTTCAATGTCCCTCCGGGGAATTAATATATATTACAACCCACACGTCGATTCTCCTCAACAGACAGAAATGGCCAGACATATTACATGTTTCCAGAAAATATTGAAGTTCTGACAATGAGGAATTGCTAGGGGAGGAAAATAAAAACCCAAAACTAAAACGCTTTCGAGCAGAGATCCTCACTGCAAAGGAAGCCAAATTCCCCAGGCTCAGGAAGGAACGGTCCGTGCTGTCCCTGTGCCCCAGGAACACGCATGGGGACACACACGTTTCTCCTGCATCTCAAAGGGCATGGTGCCTGGATTCCCCCAGCCTCGTGAGCTGCCCCGGACAGGACAGAACCACATCAGCAGCTGCCCTGGACAGGACAGAGCCACATCAGCAGCTGCCCCGGACAGAACCACATCGGTGGCTGCCCCGGACAGAACCACATCGGCGGCTGCCCCAGGATGCTGCTGCCGGGCTGAGCAGGCGGCATCTGCAAGGATGCTCGGGGGACCTTCCCTCTCTCTCTCCCTCCCTCCGTCTCCTTCCCAGCGTGATTTACCTCTACCCGCTGCAAATACTTCATCTTGTGCCCTTTAACAAATTCTGCTGGTAGCTTCCTGGGAATGGATTCATACCCGTGCCTGTAATTCTGCAGCAGTGACTGAAAAATGTAAAAATCACTATTCTTCCTCTTCTTCTTCCCCTAACACACACAGCTTCAATAAAAAATGGCACCTGCAAAAAACTACTCTCCCACGCCTCAGGTAACACCTGGAACTTTTCCTGGACTCCACAGGGCCAACAAAGAGCAATAAAAATGTCATGGGGATGCCTGTGCTTTTCTTGATAACAGAGCTGGGGTGGGAGGACCTGACTGGAGATGGTGAGGGATATCAGTGCCAGAGAGGTCAAGGAGAAGGATGGGAGGTGGGCAGTGATGCCTCGCGGCAGGAGAGCAGTACCAGGGACAGGCCTCCTCCTTTGAAAGGTCATGGCCTGGCACAGACCTGAAGCTGCAGAGAGGTACCTGAGCCCCCAAGGCAAGACCCCAAGTCTCAACCTACCTCAGATCCACCATGTTAGGCTCCTAGCAGGGATTCAAGCCAAGATGCCAAATCTGCCATTTATTTATTCCCAGGCTTTCAAGTGGCAGCACTACAGTACTGAGCCTTATCCAGTTTGGCACAGTCCAGGATTAGAGCAGAGCGTGATCTGAACAGAGCCACTGCTAATTAAACACCTCTAATTAAACACAGAGACATGACTAGTGGTTCTGGAAGTCCCTGAGTCACAGACCACTGAAAGCTCAAAGACTCTCTTGGGGTAAAGCTCCTCTCCTGCCCTCACGCTCCTCCTGAGGCATCATCTCACACCCACCGTCCAGGATGGGACCTCAGGTCCATGGACTCAGGCTGGTCACCGGCGGGTCCTTATTGTCCCTTTCCAGCAGCTCGTGCACAGAAGGGCAGCGAAGGAGGCAGCTACATGTGTTCAGTGAGCCGCCCTGACACAGGAGATCACGAGGTCAGCAGTCCCCCTTTCCACCAGCAAAACCTACCCCGAATTTGAAATGCAGGACTCTTTATTACAATTGACATTTCTCTGGTGCCTGCCCAGCTGATTAGAAGTAACAGCTGTGAAGCCAGCAGCCAAGAGGCCCCATAGCCCAGAACCTGCAAAACCACTTTAGATCCTGTTTCATTACTGATTTAACAGCCATGGGAAAAAGACTGAGAGCCAAGTTTCTGCAGCCCGCGAGGGCCACCGTGCTCTGATGAACCCCCAACAGTGCCAGCTGCCCAGCTCCGGCCACGGAAAGCCTTGTCACCAGCATCCCAGGCTGGGCAGGTGCCCTGCGGGGTCTGGCCAGGGTCTGCTGGCAGCTGTACAAGGTGGAGGTGATCCCCGGCTGCGTCGGGTCCAGCAGCAGAGGATGGAGGTGCTGCCGTTAGGTTTCTCCTGCCAGTGCTGGTAAAGTGCATTTGGGAAGGTTTTCTGTGGCAGAGGAATATTGAATTCATTACACTGCAGGGAAAAACCGAGAGGTTAAAATAAAATGGCAGCAGGTGCATCTAATAAGATTACAAGGTCCCGCTGGGATGTACTGGGAGAACAGTTTCACCGTGTATTTTAAACCAGACTATACTGTTGAAATCAACAGGATTTTAGTTGCAAAAGGCAAGCTAATTGTGAATTCAATTCCTGATTATTCAGGTATAAGGCATAACAGAGCCAGAGATGTGCTCAAATAAAATCTGCTTGATCTAAGCTAGAAAGAACAAAGTGGATCTACCTCATGAGTACAAATGTATGAGACCCAAGTATGGAGATATGGGTGAAAATATACCTTACAGACATTTCTGTGCCGGCAGGAAAGAGGCATGCCAGGGAAAACAGAATGAAATATATTGTGCTAAAATACCATTTAGATTCCGAGGGTTTCTGCTTTAATACCTTGCATGGCCTCAGAGGAGCGGCGAGAAAAGCCAGTATATCACCCTGAATGAACCAGGCTGTTCCCAGATTCACAGCTTATAGGTGACCTTAGATAATGAACCTTAAACTTTACTTTAACATATCTGTAAAGAAATTAGAGACAAGCAGTAATTCTGCTGCGTTGCATCTAAACAGCACCTGTACAGCCACCTTTCAGACGTGCTTATAAGGCAGAACTGACAGCCAGAATGGAGGAGATGCTCCACAAAAACCTACACAACCCTTCAAATAAATCTCTGAATTCCTGTTTGAGCCAATCAATCTGGCCCTCCAAGTGTCAGCTGGTAAGACACACACGTGTCAGCATCCAACTGCTGCAGTCACAGGGTAAGCTGTATTCACAGCTGGAAGCTCAGCTTGGCAATTGCTTACATTTAAGTAAAAGACAACCCTGGATTATGCACTTCACACAGCACAGGTTAGAAATGAGACTGGGGTTTGGGTTAATGCCAGTACAATGTTTCCGTCTGACCCCGAGTACATATAAGGTTGCCTTTAGTGATGTTTCCTCTCAGTTCCACCTCCTGTGCTGTCCATGAAAAATAAAGGAGGGCCCCCCCTGCAACTGAGACTCACCTGCACAGCTTGTAGATCCAATACGAGTCAGCTTTTGCTATCCAAACTCCTGTCCTATTCTCCATGGGCAGCTGCCAGCTTTGGCCTGGGAGCTCACGCTTCCTCACCCTTCTATGATTCTCCGTAGACAACTGCTATTAATGTCCACACAGGTATCTAAGCACCCTCTGGGATCCTACCAGCCCTTGCGAATCTTTACCTCTGAGGCTCAGGAATGGAAAGCATCACAGTATGTTCCACCTGGAAAGATGGCAGTAAGGTAGACATATCAGCAAGCTAAATAGAAACTAGTGGGTTCCTCCAACAAGCTCCATCTTGGCCGTCCCAAAAAGCCTGCAACATCAAGAGCTAATTGGTAACAGACCTCTTAATGGAGAATGGATAAGGAAGGCTATTGTCAATGTACTGAAGGCCCAGCTTCTCGGGGCATTTGAAAAGATGTTCCCATTTCTGATGTGGCCCTAGAAATGGTAGAAATGGGCAAGGGGCTACTGAAACACAACTTGAACTGGTGCAGTTTGCTCCCTCTGAGCATGGGGCACACATCCTGCCCTCTCGGCCAGCAAGCAGGCACCTTCCTCCACATCCAGCTGCTCTGACTGAACAGCTCCACCTCACCCACATGGCCCCTGTGCTGTTTTCCACTGCCTTCTTGCAAGAAGTGACAACCCCCTCAAATCACCCAGTGCAGAAACTTGGGTATTTTCTATTCTCCTGCAGTCCAAATGAAAAGGATTAAATATTACAAACAGCAACTCATGCCTAGTCTGCTCCTTTTAGCTGAATCGGGTCAGGGGATAGTCACAAGAGCAGCGACACCAGCACACTTGAGGAGAAGAGCAACAAACTCTTCCAGTAACTGCAGATTACAGGTTGGCAAGCAGAGCTCCTACTTGCACCCTTCCGCAGAGCAGCTAGACTGAACCATCTGAACCTTGATGTCTAGGTATGACGTGTAAGAAAGAGAGCTTAGCTTCATTTTAGGTCTTGGGTAAAATAAGATGAGCAGAAATGAGGGAAAAAACCCCTGCATATTTCTAATGGTCTGGAGCATATTTGACAGAGAAGAGAAACTACCACCACCTTCTTGGTGCCTTCTGGCTTGTCAAACATTGTAACAGGCTGCCCGGGGAAGTGGTGGAGTCACCACCCCTGGAGGTGGAGATGTGCTGCTGAGGGACGTGGTTTAGTGGTGGGAAGCGTTAGGTTAATGGCTAGACTCGACGATCTTAAAGGCCTTTTCCAACCTAAATGATTCCATGATTCTTTTCTGAGTTATTTCTCAGGCAAGAGCAGCACTCGAAAACCCACGAGGCTAGCCCTTGACTACACGCGCTCCCGGGAAGTGATTGATCCCTGCTTCTCCTTCCCAAAAGAAACAAAAGCAGAAAGGGAGTTGTTTTTGATGCCTCAGAAATGTCACAGCTCACACAGGGCTATCCATTATAACTGACACATGGGCAGCTTTGCATTAACCCCTTCGGTGCCACCCATCTATCACACCTGCAACGCTGCTGGTATCTATTAATGTTGTGTTGAAATCTCTCTACGCGCACAGTTCCCGTGCATCCCTCACAGAAGCGTTGAGGTGCAAACTAGAGACCGGGGAAACTCCGCAAAGATTACTTGAAAATCAAGCAATTAATGGAAGAGCTTTATCATCATTCAGAGGCATCAATCTATCAGTTAAATAAAGATGACCACACATTCGACCCACAAAAAAGATGCAGATTCTTCTATACTTTCAACCAAGGTTTCCCAGAGCTACGTTCACAAAGGACTACGCATTTAGCGCTCTGGCAGGTATCAGGAACACTGTCTTCAGCAATCAGGGTCTCATGGGGGAATCTGGTCCAATTTTCTGGACAACCATCCTACCAAGCAGCATCCCTGCATTCAGCTGTGGCAGGGAGCGGGGACAGCTCACCAGTGCCGGCCCACAGCACCAACGGACCACGCAGCAGAGCAGCAGGGTGGCTCTCGAGGTGATGTCCTCCCTGCGCGACACAAGGGCTTCATCACCTCCCCTGGCACGCACTTCAGCGCAGGAAATTGTCCCTCCCCTATCACTCCGCGCGGGAACGGACACGTTTTCCACCAAGTCAGCAGCTTCCCTAAAACCTAGACCCGCCATGAAATAAGGTGCGGATGCAGATATTTTTATTCCCTTTTAGGATTCTTAACATCTTCACCTCAAAGGCAAGGTGCTTTTTAACTCTGGTGCATTTTTAAACAGCAGGAAATGTCATTTAAAAAGTAGCAAGAACAGAAAGGGAAAAATATAGGCATTCGGGAGAATAAACGGAACAGAAAACTCAATGTTGTATCTGCAAAACAGTACGTGCTTCTCATGCAGAGCTGATTAGCATCAAGCAAAGGGTTTAAGAAAGCCAAGAAGCATGGTACGAGAGAGCAGTATACCACTGCTAACACAAAGGTCATTATCCCAAGCCCTTCACATCACTTCCTCCTCATCCTTAGTGCTTTACCTCTTTGTGTCCCAGTTTTCCTAAAAGGGAAATCATTACTGCTTCCGTCCTAATAATTAGGAGGACAAGCCATCGTCACTAACTGGCACTCCCAGTGCAGCTACCACCGTCTGCAGTGGGGGATCTGAGCCAGGAGGGCTCCCTGAGCTTGGCCCCACTGGGTCGGAAGCAAGCTGAAAGCCTGGCGCTTGCCTGCAGCATGCAAACTCACTCATCTTCAGTTTGACAGTAAGCTCTCAAGAGCTGATGGATGAAGCTGGGGCTGTGTCCATCCCACTGCATTTCCACAGCGGGCTACCTGTGTGGTAGGGAGAGCTTCACTGCTGGAAAAGCCTCTCTTGCACGGCTGCAGTCCATTAAGGCAAACTGCAGTCTGTGCCAGTTCACCTTAATGGGCTGGGCTGTGAGCTCTGGCAGCTCAGAAGCTGATTCAAAAATGATTAAGCTGCTCTCGCTGCAAGTGGACCTACTTTGGGACCAGGGGCAGACGACAACCGGGCACAGAAACCTCGTCTACTGCTGCACCTTAACTCACAAACATCGGCAGGCCACAGCCCTGAGGAGGAAGGAGGGTCACCGAAGGACTCCATGGGTCATGGTCTGCTCCAGTACAGACCCCATCAGGTACAAGCAGAGGTGTAGCACACAGATGTGCATGGCCACGTGCCATCTCTTTGCAGTTTTGCTGACATACACCTTACCCCACTCCCACACACATGTGGGGCTTGTAGCAGAAACTATTTTTTCCTCACTGTGGCAAATCCTTGTGTGTTCACTGCAGCTTCTTAGAGAAAGAGAGGAGTGCCTGTAGAGTATGAAAGGACAGTCCAAAGAGGGAAGGATGCTGCTGGCTCTGAGTGCCAAGCCCAGGGCCTGGCACTTTGGTACCTGGAAGGCAGCAGCAGGAGAGTGGGCACGGCGGGCACACATTTATCCCCTCTTCTCAGCCCAGAGACTCTGCTGGAAATGGTGCAAGCAACTTGTCCGGGAGACTCCAGCTGCCAGTCGGCCACGCTGGCTGCACTCCTTTGTTTCTCGGTCTTTCTCTTAGGGCCCTGCACAGAGGGAGGCTGAAGCGTGTGCTCAGCAGCTGGGCTCCACGCTCACAAAGAAAGAAGGGAAGGAGATGTCAGAAATACTGGCAGAGCAGCTTGTTTGCAGCAAGGAAAAGAGGCCAAGTCAGCTCTGGTGCTGTGCTGGAAATGGAAGCAGGCTTCCCCGGCAGAGACCAGCAAAATCAGTGGGTGCTGCAGAACCTAATGGTGCAGGTTGCGTTTCAGAACTATCACTTCTGACAGGCCCTTAACAGCAATACCTGAGTCGCCAGCAAGGCAGCAGGCACGGGCTCATACAGAGAGCCAGCAGCACCGCTGCAAGATGCTGCGAGCCAGCGTGTCACTGGGTCCCACAGCAGAGACTCTCCTGGCACCGTGCAGCAATGCTGCCCAGCGCACATATCCCGCACACGACCCAGGCTGTGGAGGCTGCTCTGGCCAGGCTCCGAGGGATGGGGGGCTCAGGAGAGAGGAGCCGGGCCCACTCTGGCTAAGTGACAGCACAAGGAACACAAGCCCAGCCTCCCGGCTCCCACTCTGCTCCTCTGTGCCCCTTGCCTTTGGCTCCCTTGTTCATAGGTACTGCTTTTACTTTATATATCATTTACATATTTACTCTTAGCTGCAGCTCTGCCCCCAAAACGACTCGGACCACCAGGGTTCAACGAACGGTTAGGAAAAGATCATTTTAATAGCAGCAGTTACGGATCTGTGTTAAAGCCGGTAACGGCTGCACCCCGCTGCTTCCCCGCGACAGCGAAGGGGCGAACTGAGCAGCACCCTCTTCGTTTGCCTTGCTGCTGGTGGCTGCTCCTGCAGTGCTGCTCTGGGGCCCCGTTATTTTATTATCAGCATCTTCATGACGGCCCGGGGAAAGAGCAATGGCAGCTTTGCGGCTTCCCGGAGCAGCCGGCCAGCTGACACCAGACCCCGGCACTGAGGCTTTCCATGGCTGTACCACTTCTACCCGGAGCGACGCGGAGCATGCGGAGTCATGCAGCGACCCGAGCAGATATTAGCTAATTGAAATTGTGCCGCCAGTGCACTAAATGCTAGTCGCTTCAATCAATCTCTTGCTTCTTCCCCTCACCTCCATCTCATTTTCTCCACCTTCCCTGCACCTCCATCCTTCCCTCCCCTGTCTCGCCCCCCCTTTCCCCAAATCCCCCATCTGACTCCTAATCCCGCCAGGGCGATTAAAGCAGGACCAACAACAAAGGGAGGTGGCAGGAAACCCTATTCTTTATCCTCTGCAGCACATTCTCTGCCTTTGCAGCACCCAGCCCTGTTTCGGGGAGCTGCCCCCAGGCCTGGGGCCGGTGGTCCCTCCAGCTGGGGTACCTGGGGGGCTGCGCAGTGGTAGCAGGCACCTTCCCCCTCCCCGCACCCAAGAGGCACTCGTCCTCCTCAGAGCAATTACCAGGAATGATTTATGTGGCCAGTCAAGAGGGCCTGCCAGGGTTCTTATTTCATCTCTGAAAAAAAGGAACTCTGCTGGAATTTTATCAGGGAGCTTGGATTAAATTGACAGCTGCCTTTTGTTTTGTTTTTAAAGACCTTCCCTTCAGAGTGCAGCATTCTGCCTGGATCTGGGGGAGGAAAATCCAACACCGAGCCCCTCCTGTAAGAGAAAAATCCAATTTCTTCTCTCTCTATATATATTTTAAGTGAGGCCGATTTTAAGGAGCTGACATCTGAGAATGATCCCCGCTCCCGCCGACTCAAACCAGCATTTTATTTCACTTCACTGAAGCCACCAAGGCAACAGCTTTTCCTCACCCGTACAAGTGCCTGTTAGGCCGACTGAGGGAAATGATGGAGCCTCCATCTCAGCAAGAGCCCAGCCACTGAATTCGGTGCCAGCTCTGCCGCACACAAAGCCTCCCACGTACCAACTCCCGGCCAAAGGCAGTGGGCGGGCGAGGGGCGCACGGGCGGGCAGGTGGGCAGCGCGCACGGAAAGGCAGGACTGCGCGGAGAGGCAGATGCCGGCACGTCAGCCCATTGGGAGAGCCCCCCGCAGCCAGCGAAGCAGAGGCAGACGTGCCGGGACGCAGCACGGAGCCCGCACGGAGCAGGCAGGCAGGAGTCGGAGCCAGGCGCATGCTCCAGAGCCGTGCCAACGGGCGGGTAGCTACAGGCAAAACCGCGGGGCACGCCAACGCACCGGCAAAGGGCAACGCAGGAGGCAGGGACAGACACACAGACAGAGACGACTGAAACTTCGGGACCGTGCCAACAGAGAGAGGGATTAACAAAGTCAGCCGCCTCGTGCCTGCCTTCCCTCAGCGCCGGGTTCTTGCACACCCTTCGAAAATATTTGAAAGCATTTGTTCTCTCGATAACACGATTTGGGCTTTGTATATGTATTTGTGAGGCAAAGTCTCACACGAGGACATAAAATGATTGCAGATGCCAGCAGAGATTACAGCATCAATGCTGAAAGGTCTAGGCCTGCATGTACTGCCCTAAAAGGCAAAGGTTTTGATACAAAACAGCAGTTGTTCCGTGTACTGCAGGGTGGGAGGAGAAGAGGCTGTTAATTTTATATAAAAACAAGTGAAAAAGATTACAAAACAGAAAGGAGCAGTCCAATAACAACGCTAGAAAGGTGACAGAACGAGGATTCAGGGCGGCATGGTTCACACAAAGGAGAGGCGTGTCTCACCGCAAAGGACTCTGTCAACCTGAAATCCAGGCATTTCCCAGACACCAGTTCCAAGTATTTTCAGTAAATTCACCTACCCAGATGCCTGCTCCAGCTTCTGCGACATTTTCATACTTACAGATGATTCTCTGCTGGCCACTGCTCCACAGAAGAGCTCAACATGTACCTGGGGGAATGAGCCAGCTACACAGAAAAATCACAGACGCCAACCACACGCGCGTGCTGCTAAGGGCACTGAGAAGTGAGACAGGAAAAAGGAAAACCACTCTTTTCTCCCACACTTTCTCCTCTTGACATCTTGAGTTTTGCCATCAACAATAGCAACCCTACTCGATTTCAGAAGGAAAGACATTTTAAAGCCAGTTGGTGTCCCTTTGAGATGCAAACCTTCTAAGATCTAATTTTTTCTTGCTACTCTGCCCACCCAAACTGCCACTCACCCTCCAGGCACAAGCCTCAGAATAGCAGCTAGACAGGGCCAGACTGGTCCAAACGCATCCCTTCAGAGACCCTTTTTGCTCTTCAGCTTCTACCAGAGATCACCAGGTTGCTATAGCCGCACACTGCAATGCAAACTGTCTCGCTGGGTCTACCTGCCTGTGTGTCTGTCTGTTCAGGGACGCTCGGGAACACCCCAGCAAAGCTAAGTTTGTACAGCAAAGCACATTAAAATCCCCACAAATGCTCTTACGTGTGAAGAACGTGGCCACGGATCAGAAATTCTCCATGATGGGCCCAAGATGAATCACGGCACTTAACAACGGATCCAAAAAAGCTGCACTTTGTGTTGATGCTTCGTGTACGACAAAACGGCCACAACTTCATCACTTTCCTGCTTCCTAGCACTACTTTTCCCCTAAGTGGACACGTTTACAAACGTTTAAGAGCTTCCAGATCCTGCGCCCTGGCTTCACTCTCTCAGCTACAGGCTTCCTGCCTGTCCCTGGGCAAATGTGGCACCGGAGAAGCAATCTGGAAAAAGGAGCAAGAAAGCAGAAAAGGGCACAGCCTCTCTGCAAAGAGGCCTTTGTTAAGTCCCTGACTCAGCTGTGCTGGCTTCTGCAGGTTCCAGGAGTGCGACAGTGCACAGTGCAGCTACAGCTGGATGCTATGCCGGATGACCTACAGATGCATCTTCTTGGCTGTTGCTGGGGGGAAGTAAAGGCTGACACAGGCAGGATGTTCCCTGCACTTGTAGAGGGAAGAGGAAATGAAAATCAATGTAAGAAGCCAGTGGAAGCTGACTGCTGGGGATCCGTCCCTGAACACACTCTCAGTAAATAGGTTTTCCACCCCAGGCCGGCTGGCTGGCCGTGCGAGATGGTGGGCACACAGCTACCCTGGTCAAAGCAGGACCCTCAGCACCGGTGCCCGAATCCTAGCCCTGCTCACAAAGCTCACACAAGAGCAGCCACAGCTCCGAGCCTGTAATTGAGCACCTGAGGAAAAGTGGTGGATCCTTCTGGGCTCTTAGCACCTCTGACTGACAAACATACTGCTGCTGCCAGGATTCGCATCCCTGACAGATCAGGCTACTTATACACAGACATCTATCTAACGCTGGAGGGCTGTGCTTGAAAACATGAGCATCGGTCACCTGCTGCAGGACAGTGGCCACCTAAGCGTGCAGCTGGCAGGGGCACCCTCTCCTCCTCCTCAAGTCAGGGGTGAAGGCTTTGGTATTCAAAGACCAAGCTAGCATCTTCACCATCGATCTCTTAAAGATCTCACCAAGGCCAGTCACTCCTCCCTGCCTCTGGCCACATCACTTGGATAAAGGCAAAGAGGTGGATACTCTCTGTTAAACAAAGAGGGTTATGCTAATTTTATGATAATTAGGTGCATCCATACAGCCCTGCTGTAGAATTGCTTCCCTCTGCACAGGCCTTCTCCACACAGCAGGAAGGATGACGGGGGGAGGCGACAAGGGGACACAGCAGGGATGATGAGGATAATGCCGGGAGTCCAGCATCACGGGGAGAAAGAAAGAACCCCTGTTACCTTCGGCGGGCTTTGCTCCATTTGTGGCTCAGCCCCCTCCCAGTGCAACCCTTCGCAAGGCTGCCAAGCCCTCAGCCCCAGAAATAGCACATCAGGCAGAAGAAAAACCAGAGGGGAGGGGGAGATGCAGATAAAAATAGAGAGAAATGTTGATTGCATTGTTACTGCTTCAATTAAGCTCAGACACTTCAGCCTGATGAGTCGACAGCAATGACAAGAGGGCACAGAAAACAAGAGCGACTGCAATGCAAAACCAGTTTACCAGTCCCATTAACGTGGAAGGCACTAAACTCCCAAACCAGTCACTTTGATGGGGAAAGGAGGAACAGCTCTGACATTGTCCGCTCTGCGCCAGTCTGACAACAGCAGCAGGAGCAACAAAAAGGCAGAGAGTTAATAATGACCGAGCGGGGAGAGCTGATGGCTCCGTAAAAGAGCGGCCCTCAGCAGCCCAGCAGGCAGCACTGGGGCAGTAAAAGCTGGGCATTAGAGGCCAGCTCGGCTTCTTCAAATGAAGCCATTGTATTCTCCAGGGGCTTAAATCACACTTGTGATGCTTTGTGTGTTTCTTCGGCGGCGGCAGCGGAGACAGGGAAGTAACAGATGGGTATAATTAGAGGGACCCAGGCATGGTTCCCTCTGCAGCACCCCATGCGATGCCTGTTTTCTCTCCAGGAACAGACCACCCAGCACCCCCCCGGGAGCGGGGGTGATCCTACCCCCTCCCCGCACCATCGCCGCTCCTGGGAGCTGACAGAGAAGGGATGGAGGCAGAGGTGCAAATGCAACATGTGCCGAGTGAGGGGGAAGGCCCAGCAGCGCTCAGGGATGAGAGCTTTCCGCCCGAGGTCACTGTGGTTGGGTGGGAGCTGCCACCAGCTGCCCTGATCCACCCCTCTCCGAGTGGCTGGGGACAGGCACAGGGCTGAGGCAGGAGACAGCAGTGTGGAAGGAGGGCAGAAACTCTCAAATAACCTTTGGACTAAGAAATTCCTGTTGTAGTGGCCTGTGTCGCCCACTATGTAAACTCTTCTCCAAAAAACCAGAAACACTTGGTCACGACTTCAAACAGTCTGTCTCTCAGCCTTGCCACACCATTCACCTCTCTCTGTGAAGTGGTTTACAGCACACAGAGCATCAGCATTTATTGCCTTGTCTGCCAGCGCTGCTCCTTTGACCATCCCCATCAAAGGGCTGATGAGGAAGTCACAGATGGGACTGCCTACAACCAGCAGCACTTCCATAGAGCTCTGCTCTACAGCCTGGGCTGCCCAGAATATCCCACCATGTGCCAGCACAGGTGCTCACCCCACCACTGTCCCATCAGTGTAACGTAATGGTCTTACACCTAAAGGCTTTCTTGGCCCAGTATCCCATCTCTGACAGCAGCCAGCCACAGACGCTTAGGGAAAGAGTAAAAGGAACAAGGAAAGGTATAGACCGAGCCTTCCCCTGGGATCCCTCCCAGCTCCCAGAAGTCAGAGGATTAAGAGTAACCTGTGCCAGAGACTGTGTTGACCTAGGACACTCGTCCTTAGTTGCAAACCTCTCCTTCGTGCATTAATCCAATTTCTTTCACACACAGCCTTTGCCACAGTGTGCATCCAGGAATTCTGCACTTTAAGTAGATGCTGTGCAGAAAACCAAACCAAACCATCCTTTTGCTTTAAACCTGCTGCCCACTCCTATGCTGCTGAAGTGCTCCAGAGACACTACAAATGTCGTGCTCTTTTCCCTTGACAGCAGGGAGACCTGGTGTTTGGGGCAGTCCCCTGGGTACTCAGCTGCCTCTTGAAGTTCCACCCATGTCTCCTTTGCTGAACAGCTTTTCCAGTGATTCCCACCTGTCTGTAGCTGACCAGCTAACCATCAAGTGTGGCAGGGATATATAGGTTAAAAGGACCTTCAGCTTAAAAAGATCCCGTTTGAGGCAGGAGGAGCATTCATTTGCACGGTTTGGGCTGGCTGTGCTCACCAGTCGAGAAGACACCAAAGTGCCAAGCAGCAACTCCAGCTTGGCTCCTTTGCCCAGGAAAGGAGGTGCCCAGCCAACATGGGGCTGACAGGGGGTGAGAGAAGTCTGGAAAAGGGGTGCCAGGCCTAAGCGTGTCACTGTTGGTGGACTGTCCACCCATCAACCACCCCACCCCAAAACACACACAGAGCATGCCAAGCTTTATGAGCTGAAACGCTGACAGTTTTAACAGCAGGCACTGCTGAGCTGGCCGAGATGCTGGTGCAGGAGAAAGGAAAGGCTGACCTACAACGAGCCTAAGTGCTCCACGAGCACATCTGGGAATTGCGCTTTGCCTTCTCAACTGAGGTGGCCTCTGAGTGACAGGGAGCTGCTGAAAGGAACAGTCGTACACCTGGAAACACGCGACGGCACCTCGGGTGAGAACTTGCGTAGCCTGCTGCGCTTGGGGGGATACAGCTATAGCCCTCCCAGACACCGACCTGCCAGAGAGGACAAAGGCTGGCACGGGATTAGAGCGAGTAACGCTCGGAAGTCCTTTGACGCTGTGTTTGCACACGCACGGGGCCACGTCCAAGGTTCAGGGGCTTTCTGGTAGCTATTCATCAAAACACTTGCACTGCCAGTTTGGACAATGTTCATTAAAATCTGTGTTTAGTTTGCAAGGCGCAGGCCAGACTGTCCAAATAAATGACCCACCGAATTAATCTTTCTTTTTGTTAATGTTATCTCCTGATATTTAGGATGACTTGGTGCCAGATACCCTGCTAGAGAGACGAGAGTTGGGCTGGGGGAGGAGAGGAGAGGAAAGGGGGCTACTCAGGGGAAGAGCCCAGCCGATAGTCATTCCCTGTCGCTCCCCTGCGAGTCCCTTTCCATCACACCACTGAGCACAACACAATTAGTGAAAAGGGCCCATTTTTCCTCCAGGAGCCAAGGTCCCAAAAAGGTACAGCTTCAACATCATTAGCAGTTCATCTTCTTAAACCTCCGGGCAGCCCCTAGGCAGATCCCCTCATGCAAACCCCACACCCCTCCCCCTTTTTGGTGTCTGCTTATCAAACTAATGAAGCACATCTAGACTGAAAGGTCTTGGGGTAGGAGACAGCAGCTTAACCATGATTCAGTACATGTGCTTTCCCCTCCTCCTCTTTATCAAATAAAGCAAGCAGAATTTCCTACACTTAAATGGAAGGGAGGAGGAAGGAAGGAGGGTAAGGGGAGGGAGACGTTTGTCTAGTAATTCCCTGCAGAAGGAGATGTCTGTTTACTTTCTTTGACTGAGCACTTGCATATTAAAAAGGCTCAGCTCCTTAGCGGACAGGATTTATCAGTGCCACATTTTCTACTTGATAGGCGATGCCTGCTCCAGGTAGCTGGAGAATAAAACAACTTCATGTGACCTTCCCCTCGCCCTTCTCCGAGTCCACTCCTCGCAGGGGAGCCAGCAGAGAATGCAGAGGGAGCCGAGAGCCGTGCGGCAGGGAAGGATGGTGCGGAAGGATGCTTCACGTGCCATAGTCCTAAAACAAGAACACCACTGCAAAAGCAATGAAAGCACAACAAGGCTCCATTAGCTTTTTTTTTCCATTCAGTGATATCCGGAAAGGCAATTTCCAGCTTTAGGTAAAAACACATAAACATCTTTCATCATGTCACTGACCTAAATATAGATGATTACTTCAAGGCAAGTGGAAAAAAAAAAAAAAAAAAAAAAGAAAAAGAAAGGAGAAAAAAAAAAAAAGAGAGAGAAGGAAAAAAGAGCCCTATTCTTATACCTTCAAAAGCTATGAAGCCCTACAAGCAGACTGCAGCAAAGAGAAGCAATAGATAACCAGTCAGATGTGAAGAAAGAGATGCACGTTCGGGAGTGATTGTCCTGATGGAGCATTACCCTGTGGCCGGTCCATCCTCCCGGCCGACACAGGCCTCCTCTGTGCCCGTCCGCACTCAGCTGCCCCCGGGCTGCCGCCCCTCGGCACCTGCACCCTTCGCCCTGCCACCAGTGCCACACAGCGCGGCCAGCAGGACCTTCGCCTCGGCATAGAGCCCCCAGAGTTCAGATTGAAGTTAACTTAGCCAGGCCACTCCACTGCCCTGAAGAGGCAAGCTGCATTTTTCAAAGGGACACAGAGCTGCCCTGGGCCCTAGGGACAGGCTTTGAAACATGGCAAAGCTACCTGGAAGTCAGAGTCGTGCCTGGAGCACCAACCTAAGAGCACCTGAGCTTCTTCTTTCCTGGGTCAGCCTCACATCCAAGCAAGGCTACCAAGGGGAAGTGTTTTTGCTCACAGTACCTGTGCTGGTTCGCAGCAGCAGTCCTGACAGCACAGTCCCAGGGAGCCCACCCCTAACTAACAAGCTGGAGGGTCCCTGGATATAAACACACACACTGCCAACCTGGCAGCACAGGGATGCACAGGCAAGCTCTGCCTGCTAACACAACCCAGATATTAAACATCAGCGACAAGTCACGATCCTCCACCTTTAATGCACATCCTGCCACTCAGAACCAGAGAATGACACTCTGTGGCCCTCGCTGGTACATACTGGGGACAGTATTAGATACTTAGTTGTCCCCTGCCTCAGTTTACCCCTGTACTTAGGTGGTACATCAGCAGTGTATACAGAAAAATACCATCTTGAGACGATGTGTGATTTAAGTCATAGGGGTTTGCAAAGACATCTGTGTACACTGGCGATAACCCGATGCTCATTTAAATCAAGTAATGTACACTTATATATTACGTGCTGTTGTCACAGTATCAGCTCAGTCTTCATTCTGATGGGTCAGCAGGAACTTTGCCTGTGAAAGAACTTTGGGAGCAAGAAAGCTATTGTTTGCACAGTAAAAAAGTATTCTAGTCAAATAAACTGGATATCCTTTTAAGAAGAGTTTAGGAGGAATAACTCATTGTCATAAGCACTTGCTTCTGTACAGTATCGTCCCAAGTGTTGTGCCATTGCCTGCTGCCGAGGGACTCGCAAGCCACTTGGAGTTCAGGCTGTCAGAAGCTGCCTTCATTTAGACCCAAACAGAAATTCCCTCATGTTCCCAAACACTAGACCATCCTGCTTTTGCAGCACCAGTCTTGGTTCTTCTGAGACAAGGCAAAGGAAAAGCTCAATCGATCTACTGTACCTCTTACGAAATCTTATTGGATTGGAGAGACTTAACCAACTGTAGGGTTTGTCTCCTGAAAGGCAGAAGCCAGATGAAACCAGCTAAAACCACCATGCACGTATCAACCTCCTCACAGACCAACCATGCAGACTACAACGCTGACTGAAACCCAGCGAACTTGCAGGTTCCTTTGTTTAAACAAGTTTGAAAAATCCTAACAGGCGACACTTTTTCCCTCCCAGTAACACGGGTTAAAAGCAATTTCCACCAGCACAGGCGAGACCAACATGTGGATTTGCGTGTCAGAAGGAAAAAAACCACAAAGCAACAAAATCCCCCAAAGAAGCTGGAAGCGATGGCCCAGGGAAGTCCTCCCGAGCGGAGATGAGGTTTGCAGCGAGGGAGCCCCGACAACGCTCAGTGGAAATCTGCCTGCAGACATGGACAGCTCTGCCAGAGAGCGACACCCGCACGCTCAATCCTGCTTGCAGATCCTCGGGTCAGTCAGTTCAGCGAGGTCACAGACCCAGGCTGTGCTCTTGTGCCTCCCTCTCTTGGCTGTCTATTTGCTACGCAGAAATAAGCGGTGACCAAAAATAGCAGCACAACAAAACCAATGTGGCGTTGCCAGACAGCAAGTCACCCACGGTAACTGCACAAATCTTTCTCCTCGGGACTCCAGATAGAACGTGGGTTGTGCACAACTGAAATGGAAGCCGATACCTTACTCTCATCTTGTTCCATCCATAAGACCCAAGAACTAATCCCGTATGGGACCCGCATCCATCTGAGAGCCCCAGAGATGCAGGTATCTCCTGCTGGGCCACCCCGATTTACTAGGATCCCAGGGCTGGAGAGAAAGAGACCGAGCAGTTGTGTACAGTTTAGCCGCCCAGAGCCCTTCTTGCCCCCCACTCTCCTAAGCAGTGCATCCAAGAATGGACACCTATTAAATGGTTTTGTGCAACTTCACAGTATCACTACAGACGATAAACTAACACTGCACAAAGTCCTGGGAATCACTGGGCCTCTCCCACGAAGGACCCATGTTTTGTGAAGAATCAACTACCATTTCTCTTTCTGGTGCTGCTTTCAACCACCGTTTCAATTGAGAAATGAAGGCTACAAACAGTGACAAGAAACCATACTCTTTTGTCTCACAGAATAGCTACTGCTTAAACTATCAGAGGAAACAAAACTCCACAATCTCAACCCCGTAACAAAATTTGCTTTATTTTTTTTTTCCCCTTCAAAATGCACAGATACTCTTGCAGTACAAGCTACTTCTCACGCTTTGTAATCTGGTCTTTGACACAGAGGAATTCACACAATACCATGTTTGCAAAAGTTGCTGCCAGCATGATATGCCTCCAAAGACTTGCCCAGCACCGTTGATCCTGTGCACATACCCATCTGACCTGAATGTAAAGACTACTAAAAAAGCTCTGGTGCACTCCATGATGGGTGCTGGTAAGTTCTGTGCTGCCTGATTTTTTAAGAGAGCACAGAAGTTGCTCCGTGCACGTGTCCATGCAAGTGAAATGAGCTTTATGAGCACGTGGTAGTGTAGAGAAACCCACTGCATGAGGTATTTGCTTCTGAGGCTTGGCACCGACTGGGCTGCTATTGCTCCATCATGTTTCACTGTGGCTCTTCTTTCTAAGAAGCATACATGAAGCTGCAGACCAACCCCAAATTGCCTGAGGCCTTTGAAATCTTTAATCAACTGTTCCATGAGTTGAAGAGAAGAACTGGAGACGGCACCATGCCAATGCCTTGTCCACAGTGTTAAATATTGCAGAGGATTATTCCGACTTATGAAACTGTTCTCTGAGATGTAAGAAACCCAGCGTATTTACACTCCACTCTCCATTATCATGCTGCTCAGCTTCTTTAGCATTTTAGCTCCAGGTAAAAACTTACCCTCCCCACAGAAAAGACCTGCTCTTTACCATCATTGTTGAACATAATCTCACTACTGTTAACACTCAGAAGATGTGCAATCTGAAGCTAAGCTTGCTGGGTCAAAACCAGGGGAACTAATGGGAACCTCGTTGTCAAAACTGCCCTGGGGAAACAATGCACCTCTTCAGAAAATTTGTGTGAAAATAAATCATAAACACACACAAACAGACACACACATACACGCAGAGGGACCGCAAACACAATCTGACTACGAGCATCCTGACACGCGAACTTACTTGTACAAGAAATCCAGCCAGAGGCAGGGAGAACACAAGCATGTCTCATCTTTAAATGTCCTCCCTGCTTGTGCCACCTTTAGGCTTCTGCCAAGAACAGCTGGTGGCTGCTCATGGTGTTTAGCTCCTCCGTGGCCCATCTGAGCTGTGAATGGAGCCTAATTCAGCTGGAGGCCAAGAGCCAGCCTGTCCCAGTGACCCCCTCTGCTCCCACTCATAGTGAAGGGCACTGGCAGGAAACCTTCCACAAGAAAGCCAAAAGAGGTTAAGATGTGCAGGGTTCAGGAGCTGCACGGACACAGTGAACTCAAGGAATGGAAAGCCTGCATAGATGTAGCCTGAAAACATCTCTCAAAAATATTAAGGGAGGAAAATGTCATGAGTTAGAGTTATCCAGTTTCTGTACCCAACAAAGATAAGCTTGCTGTACAAGATGGAATTCAGGTCCCATTTTTGCCCATTTTAAGGTTGGATTGCAGTTCCTAGCTGAGTCGGACAGACATCTTCCTGAGAGCGCTGCGTTTGCTGCTCGCATGCGCGCATTATCACGTTGTAATCAGTCCAATAGCCCATCTCATCTAAAATGTAAATACTAATTTGAGGGCTCAGGGGGAACAGCTACTTTATTTTCAGTTAAAAAAAAAAAAAGAAAAAGAAAAAAAGAGAGAGAGGAGAAGGCCTGGCATCATAACAGTAATCTATGATTTTACTGGTGTATTATCATCGGGTAATAAGAGCAACTTGAAACTGCCAATTATCTCATAAGAGGGGTATCACCTTTTCTATTTTGAATGACTCCATCGATAAATGCAGGTTCTGCTTGCTAACACTCCGTCACATAATCAGCGCCCTTACAGCAGGAGAGACGAGCGCAGGGGAAGGAGAGGCAAACAAACCCACAAACACTTGATGTGAGCTAAGCCCTTGGCTCGGCAACAGAGAGCGGGGAGGGGGCCGAGGGGGGTGGGAGGAATCGCCTGGAGCAGTCGGCAGGTCACACACACAGAGTGTGCAACAGCAAACTCAGTTTACAAAGAGACATCTGTTCCATTACTCCGATGCATTGTGGCTAATTACATCCTGGCCCGTCTGTGAAATGACAGCCACTTATTCTCCAGCGAACCGTAAAATCTGTACATGTTCGGTGTGGGCAGTGGGAGTGAGAGGAGTGCAGGGGAGCAGGGGAGGGGGAGGATGGAGAGGGGCACGGGCGAAGCACGGGGAAAACGCACCCGTCTCTCCCACCAGTTGGGTCTCGGGTCGGGAACGGGGAGAGAACGCAGTCTGCTCTGGGGGAGAGGGCCCAGCAAAGCGCTGCCATTTTGATGCCGGGCTGCAACGCCCGCTCTGATCCAAAGCTCCTCTCTCCCCATCTTTGCCTGCGCGGGGGGAGCGAGACGGTGCCAGCAGCAGAAACGGCAGCCGACCTGCATCTGTGTGCTCCGCTCGCAGATTGCCGCAGCATTTCTGCCATTGCTGCTTATATCTTCCGTACCTGCTGCTCTCACGGCCTCTTTTGAGAGGCTATTCCCCCATACACCGATTTAATTTTAGACTTAGATGAATCAAAACCAAGGACTCCTCCTCTCCCACCACCTCCCACAGATTTTTAGAAACCTGAGGGATGCTGCAAGAGAAAATGAATCTTGCCTCAACTTTTCTATGTGACAATTCAAGCGTGACTGCAAGCCCCTGAGTCAGATCACACAAGGCAGATCGCATTTGGAGACCTAGAATATATAAACCAAGGTACAGCATCCAGCACTGTACCAGCCAGCAAGGGTTCAATCCTGATCCGAGTCGGTCTGTCAAGAACACAGCAAACTTTTCAGTAAAGCTGGGCTAAACATCAAACAAGACAGAGGACGCCAATGTTTGAAGGTAACCTTCATTAGGGGAACAGAGGCTTTGCTTGATGCTAGCCCAGAGCTCTTGTGGCAGCGGCTACACCAGCAGCTATCGGCTGGTGACTTCTGATCTCACGTCCACTCACAATCCCTGCTGCACAGACCTGTGCCAACTTTCACCTTCTGCTGCACAGAGTGCTGGAGTCGTCGGTGTAAGCGGCCGCTCCAACGGTTAAGGTGGCAGTTCAAAAAAAAAATATGGCTATGGGGTTAAGAGGCAGGGCACAGAGTAGAAACAAAGACTGGCTGCTCAATGCCAACTGACCAGCTCTGTAACCAGGGGCACTGCTTTTGTGCTGGGATTTCTGGTTGAAAACATCATTTTTTCCATTAACGTAACCACAGCCCATGGATTTGGGTGGAATTTGCTCAGTGCCATGAGCTGCTTGCTCCCAAAATACAAGCAAAACTAAGCGTACAAGGATGGAGGATTGCTTGTATCATCTACAAGCCAAAACTGTAGCAATCTGATGCCTACAACCAGCACTGCAACAGCCAAGCTAAAGAAAGCTGCATGCTTTGGGATGGGATTTCTTCTTGCATTTGGGAATGGACTAAAGGGACATATTAATCCACCTGAATCCCTGACTCTACCACACCCTGCAGGTGTTATGACCATTCAAAATGGGTCAGATGTAGAGACGAAGAGAAATACCATGTTCGCTCATACAATAGACAAACTTTCAGATGCCAAAAAAGGGAAGCGCTATAGGCGGCTGGTTTGTATTCAGAGCTTAAAGCAAAACCACCTGAGGCTGAAGCATCAGGAAAAGTAGCATGAGCATGATGGTTTTGCCCCAGCTTGAAAATGGGTCTCTGTAGCTTCTGGCAAACCAATATAATAGGGAAAAAAAGGACTGGGACCTAGTGCCCCTGCCGGGGTGGAAGTAAAAGTTACTGGAAAACTTAGTGGATTTTTCATTAAATTGTTCACCGCTTCCTCCAACTTTTGGTCTGCACTCTGTGGCTTCTGTTTTAATCTTCCCTCTCCTGACAAACGCTTCAACGCTCCCTAAGGCCAGGACAAATATTTGCAGTCACCTCGTTTGTGAAACGTGGGTCACAGACGCTCTAGTAGCAACCCGTGCAGGAAGCTTGTAACGTCTAGTTGGGGTCAAGCAGGAATCCACCAGCCCAGCCTTGCAGAGAGCCCCGTGCTCTGCTTGGGGCAGCTCCAGATGTGGACCTTCTGCTGGGGCATGAGGATGCTGGAAGGACCGTGTCTCCAAGCCAACCTATGTCTCCTTAGCTCCATCTGGAGTAGAGAGATGTCTTCGTAAAGGACAGGGTGACTGGCCAGGGTTGTGAAGGGTTTCTCCATGGGCACATGCAGAAACTCCTACACCTTTGAGCTCTGCTCATGGTTGACATACACCACAGTATGAGAACCTCAGAGGTAAAGCACAGCTCTTCCGAAGCACCTGCTTTGACTGACGGATTTGAAGCAAGGGGCTCAGTATCGCTGTACTTGACAAAACCTGAAAAGCTATCGAAAGGCATCTGGGCAACTGAACGGTGTCAGTCTAACTCAGAATGGATGATACATCCATTTTACCAATTTCACTGCACGACAGGCAATCGGAGAAGGCAAACCAAGGGGAAGGAGAGGGCTGAGTGAGCTGAATTCAATCTTACAGTGGGTTCCTCTGCTGGAACAGCTGGCGCTTAGTCTATGGATAAATACAGGATTTCATTTTCCATGGACATCAGGCTGCCTTTCCTCACCAGAACTAAACTCAGCCTCACAAAAGAAAAAGATTAACAGAAAAAGAAGCCCACAGTGTGTAACTCTACAAAGAGCTTACAGGAAGGATCTGTAGTAAACTAATATCACCAGCAACCATATAGTTCACAGAAGCTCACAACCTTTTGGTGTAAACGTGTTGGCTAACACGTTAGGTGTAAGATCCAGCAACCTCAATTATGCTCTTCATTCCCTGCCCGTGCAGAGGGACCTCCTCCCCACACTGCCTTAGTAACCAACTGACTGTCAGCCATATTTTTGTTGCGTGTATTGACCCATCACTTCTGATCATGCATCTAGGCGTGATGCTCCGCACAGCGCCTTCACCTGCTCTTGTGTCTGAAGCCTAAATGTTTTACAGTAGGCTATCACGAGTTCAACTTAATGAGAATCAAGAAAGTGTATCAGGTGCAGGCCCAGGGCTGATCCTGAGCTCACTCTGATCTGAAAAGATTAAAAGATAACATTCCCCCCCTCCTCTATTTTATTTTTCACTTGCCTTTCACATTGTATATAGACACCCAAGGTGAGTTTCTCCTCTCTTCTCTGGAAAAATCTATGACAACCTGGAGAAGAGCAAATGCATGACATCACTGGAGTCAAAAGTGAAAAATGAAGCAATGGGAGAAGGCTGGGTTTTTAATCATCCCATTTAAAATGCTGCTCCCCCGCCCCGAGTCTGTGGGGTGTGAATTCTTGCTCGTATTGATTTCAATTAGGAATGAAAAATTTGTAACAAAGAACATCTGTTCTGTAAATGTAAAGCTTCCAGCTCTTCAATGAAGATGAAAGAAATGTCTCTGAGACTTTCAGGAGTTTCTCTGTCAGAAAGCAGAGATATCCTTGAGGCCTATACGGCAAAGAGAAATCTACCTGCTCTCCTTCAGAATCTCTCTCTCCTCCCCCTACTGTTGCCCGATGTGAAAGCCTTTTTAAGCCATTTTCCCCAACTCTAAAACAAAGGTGACCAGCACAGGGTTTCAAATCCACAGCTCTGTGCTTCTTCTTCGGTAAATTCTTCAAAAGCATGGGAGGTATGACTTTGCAAAAGCTGAAAGCATTCGCAGCTAGCAGCTGGAAAGAGCAAAGTGCTAAATTCCTCCCCTGAGAGCCTTCCACGTTCACAGAGAGATGCCACCGTTACAAGCCTCCCCGGCTATACCCCCTCCAGATTTCCTGAGCTGATGACGCTTATCCCTAAAGTAGGGCAGATGTGCGTGCTGATTTTTCTTAGGGAAGAAGACAGCAAAAGGCAAATGCTACTTATTCCCCCATTACCTGGTTACAGTCTTGCTACCAAGGTGATAAGACAGCAGCGTGTTAAGAAACCAGATGAAAAGAAGGAAACAATCATTTTGCCTTAACAGAAAAGACTGTTGGGGGATATTTGTCTCTAAATTTGAAGGCTGACACAAGCAGCATTTGAATTAGCTTTAAAATATTAGTCCCTCACCTATCAGAGTTACACTGCTAGAGAACTGGTTAGCTTGGGCATTTGGGAAGTTCACTGTAAAAGGGATCGAGAAGAAAACTTCAGGAATACCTATTAATTAACAAACCAACAGAGGAAGAGTTTAAGGTCAAAGAATGCCATGCTAACTAAGGGAAACAGAACCTGGAAGAGGCATGAAGAATACATGTGTGCATATACAAAATAGACAGGGCTGCTATATGTGTAACTGCTCGGATCTCCGCGATCAAACGCTATGTCTTCTGCACACAAAAGCTTCCTGTAAGTAAATCTGAATAGGAACTGCTCTTGAAAAACATTGAGCAAGGCAAATCACACGTACTTCACAGGTGCATGCAGAAGTGACAAGTTCCAGATGCTTCAGAAAAGCCATCCCAGGAAACAAATGAAACGCAGACAGAAGCCCCGGCAGAAACACGGCTTCACATGTGAGCCCGCGTGTCCTGAGCCGGGGGAGAGGGGAGGAGGGAAGCACAGGGGCTATATTTTGACAGAGGACAGGCTCAGTGTTCCTTTTCCTAAGTACCCATACAACCCAACCGCAAATATAACACATGGCATGCATATCTGACTTGTGCCTGCAACTCCATGGCGTGGAGCGATGCCATGCACTTGGATTTATTTGGCCAGTGGCAGGGTCGAGCAGGGCTGTTAAGTGGGGTCTACCAGAAGAGCTTACCCATGGGGAAGGTCTGTCCTTAGAAAGCGTATTTCAAGGAATTCAAAGCATTTAGTGTTATTCAAATAAACTTTGTATGACCAGGGCAGCTTGGAGGAAAGCGCTGTGTTTATTTCTGGTGTGCATGCTGGGAAGCGGTGGCACAGTTGGACTGCCCAGGATGAATGAAGCAGCACTGGGAGGAAGAAACGGGAGCTCTGCCTCCCAGTCCTTGGCCACTGACCTTGGCGCTTAGGCTTCCAGAGCGTAACACTCAATTACTGACACGGTCGCTGGCAGAATGAAAATCATGAGTTTAAGTCCTTCCATGAGGCTGGTTTAGAGTAGCTGCAAGTGCTGCTTCCTGGAGAAGGAGCAAGTATGCAGCTGGACCCCGAGTGTGCCAGGGCTGCTCACGCCTCGTTCAGCAAGAACAGCAGTCCCAGTACACCGGCCCTCCTGGCCGGTCACAATTAGTGGCACTTGCCCGAGAGAGACCCGAGTCATTAGCTGGCACAGAAAGTTAATCACCTGCCCGCCATTACAAAAGGGATGGTCCCTTCCGGAGAAAGGTCGGTGGCTGGGACCACTCAGGGGACAATGTCTATTCTCTAAATGGTGCCCTGTGAATAAATCAATGTCCAAATCCCAGGGCTTCTAAAACTCTACCAGCACAAACACTCAGAAAGTATACACATTAAAAAAATGATTTGGAATAAAAAACATCTCCCCCTGCGCCCCAGCTTTCAAATGCCATCTCTCTGGTTAACCCGTCCCTGCCCAGGCTATTCTGCCTCACAAAGTGTGTTTTGCTGCTCCCATAGTACATTATTTGTTGAAATAAATATGGAAATAAGGCTGAGCAAGACAGCCAAGACAGCCAGACTGAAATAAATTCATCACTCACGGGCTCTCAAGGGAAGAAAACTGCGCATTTTTTCTAAATGATTATTTCTGAAGCACTGAAGGAATGGCTATATCACTAATGAGGCCAGTGCTCCATGACTGCTGATTATAAATGACCTAAAAAGAGACAAGGGGATGGTGTATGTGTGTATAGGGGGATGGGGAAAGGGATGAATTGTTCTTCCTTAGGATCTGGAATCATCTCCCCAGGCTCCTCAAAAGTCTGAGAGCATTTGTGGTTCACCACAAAGGCAGGCCTGGCATATTTACAGCCACCCGAGGAAGTTTGGGCTGCAGTGTCGGGCTGTTCTAACAAGTAGGCATGCAATTCCTCTCCTCCCTTGATAGGTCACCATCTATTCACTACAATAATAATTAAAAAGGAAAACGAGCTCTCGGTCACCCCAGGGTCGAAATTTTGGGTCCTGCAGGTTGATGCAGCCAGACTCAAGGCAAGAGGAGGCTAAAGCAAAGGATGAGATTCACTTATGTCTTCTCTCACTCGGTAATTCCCATGGAAACAAGCGACTCACGACAAATGACTGAAATACACTTGCAAAAAATCTTACTCATATGTTTTCCTGGCTACCTTCCCCCACGCCTTCAGGTTGAACGATTACAGATGCGTTACACACACAGCAACGCCAGAGCAGGGCTGACTGCGGAACAGGACAGGATGGCCACGTGCAAAGGTGGGGAGGGTATGAGCCACAAGCAGTGAAATCAGCAGTGTGAATTCAGAGAATAATACAGCAATTTGGCCATAAAAAGCTGCCGCTTTCAGATTCCTAGCACCATTATTTATATCACATGAGATGTAGAAGTGACAGCATCCAGAAGCAAAAGAAAATCTAAGGGACAGGCCCTAGTACGTAACGTGACCTATTACCCAAATCTGAGGGTACTGAGAAGATGGGATTTACTTATTTATTTAATGGTTTGGTTTATACACAGAAATTACCCAGGACACCTTGAAGAGCAGAGATCTGAAAACGAGCTTCTGCAGAAGCTCAGACAAAGGAGCCCTGACAGATAATAGATGGATTAGAGTCATGCACCACTGCCAGAGATTTCCTAGCACTTTCTGAGGACCGTCCCTTTTTGCAGACAGAAGCGTCCTCTTGCAAAAGCTGACGGTGTTTGGGGGGCACAGCTTTGCTTCCATCGAAACCGTTCCAACCCGCATGTAGACCTACAATAGCAAATGGACACATTCTCAGCACAGAGGCTCAGGCCAGGGCTCCTACTATCACCTACAGCCTCTATTTCAGCTGCCCGGGAAGCAGCTGAACTCCGGGAACTCCGGGAGATTTTTTTCACCCATCCTGGGGGAGAGATCCAGTCCTTGGAGCCAGGGATCACTCCCCGATCTCTGCATGGGTACCCATCTTTACAAAGACCGAGAGCACGCCTGGATTTAGCACAGCTGCTAAATCTGGGGGTGGGGGCAGGGAAGAAAACTTTTAAGTTTTCCTCCTTCTCCCAGGTCATTTGTCACAAGCCTTTATAGCTAATAACCTCCCTGTAAAATTTATAAGCCAAGTTAGAGAATTACAGAATAGGGAAATAATTCACTAATAGCCTGTATAAGGTGGTTTAGAAATCTCCTAGGAAAGAACTCCAATTTATGAAATGCCACAGGTTTCAGAAGTAAATGCTGTGGCTGCCACTCTTTTTAACCCCATCAAGTTTAGCAGGCCTAGATCTATGCAAGATCTATTTGAGCCTAGCCACTGCCACAGCTCTTCTCTCAGAAATGTCCCTGCTGAGTGCTGGGACCACTGGCCAGCTGCACACAACCCATGCTGGAGCCTGCTTCTTTCTCCTCCTTCGGGGCTTATGGACAGGGTTCCCTTCCCTCTGCTCCTGTAAGCACCCCTATAGACAAATGAAGTACCTCATTTGCTTTTCCAAAAGCCTTGCACTACTTCAGCACAAAGTAAATCTGACAAGCAAGTGAAGACTGTCCACTGGGTTACACTGACTTTCTCCCTCTTGCTTGGAGCAGGAAAGTCAGTGAGGCCAGACGCTGTATCGGCATCAGTCCTGAAGTTCTCTAATGAACCTGACCCCAGGCTGAAGCTTTAAAAGAGCCTAGTTGTGTGTCAACGTAAACAGCTAAAACTAGTGTCATGTCAAGTGGTAACAAGGCCACCGCTGTTTCTACAAGCATCGTGCACTTAGCAGATAAAAATGAGCATCCTATCAAAGTCCGCCACGAGCCGCCCTTATCGCCGGCGAGAAGAAACAATGCCCCAGCACGATCGCTCGCGCTCCGTGCCACTGATAGCAAGCCCCATTTCTTACAAGCTGTCCATTAGTATGATGAAGAGACTAATAACCACCACACACAGGTTTTTATCTTTTCTTTTTCTCGCTGTTGGTCCACCGGCAACTGCTAATAGCTTTCCGGGGCTCCTTTAAATAAACACAACTAATTACTTCGCACAATAACACCGTGGCTTAGACAGCTAATTATGGCATGGAGGGGTTTCTTAACATGCACACTTCTTTGCAGAGGGCCCCGTCTAACGTGAAGCAAATTTATTCAGCCTTTATGCTATCAGCTGGTACCAAAATAACAGTGAAGACACACAGCAGATCCAGATTGCAGAACTTTCGCAGGCAAGCTCTCCCAGGAGGCTGAAAAACAACACATGGAGTACACATATTCCTGAACATGTGTAGCCGCGTCGCTGCTCGCCTCCTGCACGTTCAGTGTGCTGCCACGGCACAGGCTGGAACTGTTGTGTAAATAAAGCTCTGCTTTCCTTCGCTCGCGTGTGCTATACGTTGAACAGGCAGTCACCACTTGCTATGCCTTATGCCCCGACTACGTGCCTTGCTGGAGGAATAATGGAAATCCTCATCCAAAAAAGCACGGAACTGAACAGATGGGCAGCATAAAAGACAAGACACACTGGGAAACTGTTCTACCAGTAAGAGAAGAAGAGAGAGAGAAGTTAAGTGACTCACTGCATGCCATGTGGCCAGATGCGTTAGAGGCTGGAAACAAACCCAGGGTTTCCTCACACCCTGTCCCTTTTTAGACTGGAGATAGCATCAAATCAAAACTAATTTTTAAAGAAACAGACTTTGCAGACAGGTGTCAAATTGACAAGACAGGTTCATACCAGATTATTTCAAGTGGATGTGATTGAATGCCTTTTGGAGCTCCTGCAAATCTCCAGGGGCTTTCTTCTTTAAAGCGAGGTGCTAGGTGAGAAAATTTTTTAAGGTGTGCAGCCCCCCACCCCCCTTCCCCTCTGCATAAAAAAGCAAATGAAAGCATTTGATTTGCAAGCATTTCTGGACAGCCACGTCGTGCAAACAGTAACTCCTCCTCAGAGACAATATCCTGAAAGGATGGAGCAAGGACACCTCTCCACAGACACTCAGAACAATCCTTAGCATTAACAAGAGTTATATGCATAAAAAGCAGCATATATCTTGCTAAGCATGTCTGAGTGGCAGCTGAACTGATACAAGAGGGCAGAGTACCTTATTTGGAGCTACTAGCTGACTGTCTGGTCAAGATACCTGTGTAGAAATGTATGCCCAATTATACAGGTATTCAGCTCTCATTCACCGTATCAAGCCTACCCACACCTCTACAAAGAACATGGTCCTTAACTTGCTGTTTGAAGCATTCCAGTCACTGGGTTTCATAGGAAGTCAGTAGCCTTTACAAAGGGGCTTCAAAAATCTCGCTGAAGATGCGGGCCACCGCTTTCTGCAATTCTCTCAGGCGCTACTTTTCCCCTCTAAACAAGAGGATCTTTTTGTACAGAGAGCAAACTGAACTACAGACCGCAAGCTCACCGTAAAACTGCAACAGAGACAGAAGACGAGTAGTTTTCTCAGGGACCAGGCTGACCTTGATGAGTAAAGTCAAGATAAAAGCTACAGCCCTCAGTCTCCAACTATGATTTGTCTGAGACGGGTCACTTCAGTTACATCCCTCCCTGTAGACACAGCCCTAGCAGTGATGACACAGTCACAGAGGGCTCCCCCCCTTTACAAAAGAAACCATTAGAAGATGACATGATACGCACAGAAAACCCTGACATGGAAGTCGAGTTAAAAAATGGCATGAACGAGACAAAGAACAAGGGTGCATTAGGTCCTCAGTTCCTTGGAGTGCCCCTGCAGTGCAGAGGAGACCTCCCACCGTGGGTGATCTGAACTCAGCCTTTGGAGCAATGGTGGAGCAGCGTTGCAGCAGGTTGTGTCTTTATTAACGAGGCAGAAGGTGGCCAAACCAACCTGTTGAGAATTGTGTCATGTTAGGAATAAGGAGGTCATGTAAAGACCTCATTAGGGGTATCATTACCCACCCCGATTTCTCACTGCCCAACTCTGGGCTAGTGCTAAGTGACAACAAAAAGGAACAGAATTAGCACAAACTGTTCATTTCTCTTAACACTGGACAAACAACTTCATTAAAGGAAGGGAAAATGTACCAATGCTAGAAAAGAGCTTCTGCTCAGAACCATCTCCTCTTCCTTTATGCCTCTGATTTTCAGATTAATTTAAAGGAAAGTCTATGTACCTCCACAGAAAGCATACCCATGACCTAGTTACCATTTCCCATGGGAAACCCTGAGGTCTCTTACAGCATTTTTCTTACTCTTATGCTAGGGAGACAAAAGACAATGACAGAGCAGCCAACCTTGAATGTTTAAAACCTAGGAAACAGATCCCTAAAACTGTGGCACTGGCCTTCATATTTCTTATTAATATTTCTTCTCAGTATCATTAAGTTTTGTGGTTTTATTCATTTGCCTATTGTGGCAGGAACCAGGTTCAAGCTTTCCTAAGACTCTCACATAATCTGGGGCTCCAGGATCCAAGGCCTTCCACAGAAGACACCCAATACCAACTCCATGCTAACACATGAGATGGAAAATATGGATGATCTCCTGTAGCTGAAAGCACAGTGCCGCTCATCAACCCTTCTGCACCTCAGGAACAGACAGAAACCATATGGGGGTCTTGCACCTAGATCTCTTGAAATGAAGCCATGTTGCCTGAGTTCCCGAGGCCAGTGGACATAAACAGAAATAAACAGGGGAAATTAGGAATTTTCATGCAGTCTGGTATTATTTTCCTGCTCTTAATTTTCCTGTGGTGACAGCAAGAAAATATCCGCCTCCTCCTAACCTCACACAACATACTGATTTTTAGCTATCTTGAGGATATAGGATTTATATGCGTATTTCCCCCTCTAAGAATGAAGATGTAAAAGACACAAAAGACACATTTTGTTCTGCCAGAATGGTCTGTAACAGGAACGGAAAATCTTTGCTTTCTGCTACTACAGGCTGAAGCATGCTGTGGGCTGAAAGGATAACAGGCTTTTGGTGCCTCCACACATCCAGGTGCCCCTGTGTAGGTGCAGAGACCCACGCTCTGATCACAAGGCAGCGCTAAATGATGTCAAAACTGCCAAAGAACCCTATGCCTGCAGGCACACAGTGATTTCCCTCTGCCTTTAAGACTGTATCTTCAAATTTATCACCCAACCAGAAGTTCAGCAATGAGCAGCACACTAACACTTCCCTCCTGGAGGAGGAAAGCATCTCTTCCAATAGCCTGCCTGTCTCTGAACCACAGTGCATCTCCTGTGTGCAGCTGCAGGAGGGAAACTGAATTCTCCATAGGATGCAGTTCCATACGTGCTGACTATTGACAGGCAGCCTGAAACTTCAGTATTTGTTCCCCATTTTAATTCCTTGAACTTCAGTACTGCAGTATTCAGAGCTTGGAAGCTGTGAGTCCTGGGGACAGTGTACAATTTACAGTGGGGCTCTGCACCCTTCCTCTCCTCCACCCCTTCTCCTCTGGGTATTTATAAAGGATTTTCTTTTTTTTTTTTTTTTTTTTCAGAGTGCTTTGCAATTGATACAGGAGAAAGTAGAGGTCACAGGAAGAGTAAAGACACATAATCTAATTTTCATTTTGTCCATTAATCATGCATGATTTCAGCCAGTCATTTAACAAGGTAGAACTCTACAGCAATCTCTCCACTGATGGAGGAAAATTCACTCTAATTCCTGTTGCTACTTCACTCTCCTGTTCAGGCTGCACAGAGCAGCCTTTTCTCCTGACACAGAAAAATGGAATCCATGTGTCCAGGAAAACATGCACTCTTCATGGAAGTTCTCTCAAAAGCTTTTTGCTAAATTTAAAAGCGTCCAGGTGAAGCTGCTGGTGCTTTGTTTGTGGGTGGCTGGATTTTAGGGCTACGTGGAGCTGTCAATAATGCGTAGCATTATCCTAGCTCACAAATAAGAAAGCTTAGAAGACATTCCCCACGTCTGTACCCCTTACACGCTCTCTGCTATTTGCCAGTCTCCCAGCTAGTCAGGACCAAATCTCCTCTTTCCTAAAGCCAGATGATTCTGGGAATGAAAAAGGTGTGCAGTCATCACAGGTAAGGTCAAAGAGATTGGAGGCATCAGGTTTTGCACATCCCCAGATGAGGCAGGAAAAGGCATCATCTTTCTCAGCTGGTGTTTGAGGAGTACTTGAGGAGTATTCCCCATCTTGGATGATGATGTCTGGTCCTCAGCTCATTTATCTCTCTCATCTTTGTTTAATTTTTTGCAAAAATTATGTATAGTGTGTGGTGGGAGAGACATCTCTCTGTTTTAAAAATGGTCCTTAGCTGCTGTTTTGGGAGCAAGGGCCAAGGAACCCAAGAGGAACTGTAGCAAGGCACATTTCTTCTCATCTATCTGCTCAGCAAGAGGGGAACTCAATCCCACTCTATGCTAGTGTGAGAACAGCATAGAACCAAGTAACTCCAACTTCAAGGAAACTTCAGTATTTCAAAAGGTTTCTACATCAGCTATGAACGCCTCAGTCTCCCAACCATTCACCAGATTATTGTCAGAGCAGAGCAAAGGCTTATCCTGAGAGGCAAGAGGCCCAAGGACATTTGTAGGTCCCTGACTAACCCATCAGGGAACTGAAGGGCCTGCCAAACCTCAAAGGCGATATGCATGAGAAATGGTGTCTCTCTCAGAAGATGCTCAAAAAGGCATCGTTCAGCAGAAAGTAACATTTAGCAGTAGATTCCTTCACCCTTTCAAGCTTTCAAAGAAGCAGTGGGATGTTAAAGAAAGAGGACTGCAGATGCACAAAAGCAGGATAATATTTGAGTCTGCCAAAGACTGAGTTGCTGACAAACACTTGATCTGTTTCGGAGGGATCCTGAGCAGTTCTGCTCTGTGATGGACAATGCATTTGCCAAGACAGGACTGCCACTTGGGAGCCTTCTTTTCCTACTCTGATGACCAGCAAGTGCTTATCCATTCTAGGCAAAATACTGTGTTCTGCAGCAGGCTGCCCATCTTTCTCTAAAAAAATCATTCCTCATTTCCAAGAGTATCTATGTGTTTCTAGTAAGATCACAAATTCAAACAAAGCTGCTGTAATTCCAGTTGTTAAGTTACCAGAACTACAGAGATTTCCAAATACGCCAGTGCTACATCAAGTCCTGACGCAGTCTATGGAGAGATGGTGTGGGGAGCAAAAGCCCCTTTAGCACAACTCTGACAGAAACAAGGTGACAAACAGGTGAAATGGAAGATTTAGTATGTTTTCTTTTAATATTCTGAATTTGGGAGTGGTAATTTTTGGGGCTAACAGACCATGTCTGTGAAACCAGGACTACGGGAAGGGTAGTAGGGATTGTATTTATCTATCAGTGTTTCTGATTACATTGATCAGCTCTGGGAAGATATACGGGCATTCTTGTCCAGTCAGAGGAAAATAATAAAGATGCAGAAAGAGATTTTTTTTATTTTAAATAAGAACTGAGAATTCGAGATCCAACCTGCACACAACTTTCTGTGGGATTTGGAGGCATCGCCACCCTTCTGAAAACTTCCCTCTGCACATGAAGAACACGTGTGAACTGAGATAGTGCACCTGCAGTCTAGAGTATGGAACAAGAACAGACACACTGGCTCAATTCTTATCGTTCTATTAAATTTATTTTTATCACTCCAAGCAGAAATACCATAAAGCTCAGGAAAGACCTCCTTTGATATGAACGTGGAAAAACAATTACATAGAACAACTAAAAGAGTTTTCAGAGTGCCATTACTGAGCAAGCCATTTGTAATACAAACAACGTTATCAGGTGCTGAGCCAAAGCATATTTCACAAGGCAAAAAACCTGATCAGAGACCACAGCTGCAAGGTGAGTATTACGTAGTGCTTTCTGCTCATGTGCTTGATCTGAAAGTAGCAGCACAGAGCTAAAATCTTGGCCGTGGGGTCTGATTTTTGCTACGTGTATGTTTAGTAAATGACATACTGCAAGCAACCCCTGGGTGTGCAACCCCATCTCTGCTAATAGACTTTTACATCCTGACAGCGATGCTCAACAGCATGAAATAATCCTCTTCAATTTACAATAGAAGTTCCCAGTCTCTGAGTTCTAAACTGTTAGTGATCCATCACTTGCAACAAAAAACCAACTTAAGCTACTCTGTTAACAAGACTGGGGTTTTAGATATTAACAGTGGCTGTTTGCCTGTGTGTGCAGAAATGACCAACTCTGCAGTCCGCCTCCCAGGGACTCCATCAAAAACAAGAGAGGATTGTCCAAGTGGACTATTTCCTGGTTAAGGATTTTAATGAGTTTCATCTTTTCCCCCATCATGCATTATTCTGAGCAAGAAAATGTAACTCTGCGTGCGGGGGACAAGAAAGCAGCAGATGATGCAACAGGAAAGCAGAGATGGATATGTACAGAGGTCAATTAAAAATAAAATTATGTTTTTAATAACAGCACTATGTGAATGCAAAATTCAAAGAGAAACGAGTACCCGAGCTTCTTTCAAAAAGAAGAAATAAACCCAAAACTCCTTCAACAAGCTTGTATTAAATCATCTGATGTGTGCCTTTTGAAGAGATAAAGCAGTTCAACTTTGGAATGACTGAGATACTTCAACACGGTCACAATCTTATTTTTATTCTGGGATCCAGATACTATGATGAAATGCTCCTTAGAAATCACTTGATATCAAACAGGCAAAAAGTAGGACAGATCCCCATTCTTGACCAGCAACAATCCAATACAAAACACGCGCATATGCTTTTGAGAGCAGCAACGACCAATTCTTAACATTCTTGTCTACCTTCTGCAACTGAGCCAGGTGATTTCCTTCCAAAAACCCACTTTAAATAAAAAAAATATCATATGCTGCTTTTAGACCAAGATTTGTGCTTTTCGCCTGAGCCCAACTTCTTCCTTTGTGGGAAAATAAGAGCAAATACTAAAAGAAATAGAATGAGTATCATCAATGCATCTCAGTGCTGACTTTGTTGGTTGTAACAGGGATCATTCTGATGTTTTAAAAATCAAGCCTCGCTGAATGCTGCCAAGACACCCAAAACTGCACCAAAAAATGATGGTCATACCCTATTAATTTCAAGAATTGCTATCAATGCCACGTACTGGAAGACACAACCTCCTTTCTTTCAGAAAGGATCCATAAGAAAGATCTCATAGCTAAATATATTTAACAACCAGAAGGTAGAGGGGGAAATCACAAGCGGTAAGGCAGAGAGAGATGGGCTTGGGTGAGGTAGAAGCAGTTTGCTAGAGAATGCAAAAATTCTTGGCTTTCATTACTGCCTGACCACAACTTTTTTTTTTAAACAAGGGCACAGCATTTATGTAACAAGGGCTTCACTCATTCGATGCCAAGCCGTGCCTGTGCACCACTGGGAAGTGAAACAATCACATCACGCGTACTCCCCTTTCTCTTGAGAAGAAAAAGGTGCCTCTGCACAGCACCTCAGCACCCGAAACGGCCCCAGAAAGTTCCTCAAAGGCAGGGTGCTCGGCAGGGCCACAGCATCGCCCACGCTGGGACTTGCGGCATCCCCGGCTGCGCTACCCAGCCCTGGGGCTCAGCGCGTCCGTAAGGGACATCCAGCTCCTGCCTTCAGAGGCGGCTCTTCTCCAGGGTTAGTTTGCTGTAGGTGACTTCCTGGGATGCCCCTGGGAAAAAGCCCTGAATACAGCCCTTGGGTACCAAGTGCCGCAACCTCTGCCTCAGTCACTTCCTGTCCTCTGCTCTGTGCACCAGCACCGACTCCCCAACTTCACACAGCTTTTAAGGAGCTATGACCAAGCAGATTATCACCTGTTTCTGCCCAGGAGCAATACACACCTTCTCCACAAATCCATCTAAATGCTGGAGCTTTACTAAACAAACATACTCTGTTCCTTCGTCAAACCACATGGGTCTGATTTTCCTACGCAGGATGAGGTAGGATCTCGCTGCTACTAAGGCTGCAAGCCCCAAATGCAACATGACTGAAAACTGAACTGCCCTGTTTCCAGAGCTAACGGAAGCTCCGCATGCTAATTCTTTCCTAAGCCAAAGCATGGGGCTTTGATTTCCTAACCTCAGGATGTTATCTGGCTCCAGTATAGGATTACCATTAGCTCTGTACGTCTGTCCTTACAGCAGGGTCACTGTCGTGCCATATGCCACTTGGACAACATTTATTATTTCTAGATTTTCATTTTTTTTTAATCACAGTGTTCATCTGGAAGAGCCTGGATTCCCTTGGCTTTCAAAATCTGCTTTGCATTGCTAATGCATGGGGCTCTAGGCAAAGTTGCATTAGAGAGACAGAGAAAGACAGAGAGAGAGATGCTAAAACCCTGTTAAGATACAAAATGTCTTCAGGGTGATCTTCCCTTAAATATTAACAAAAAAACAGAGAAGGTTTACTCAATTTCCATTTACCCAACAAAAGACCTACTTCTTTCCTAAAATGGCTCCTGACTTTGTTATCTTCAATGAATATTCCTGACCTGCACCAGCATAACTAGAGAGTCTCCGACCTAGCGAGAGCGGGACGGGCTCCACGGGGAAGTCAGAGCAGGGTGGGCAGCACACACAAGGTATCCTGATTGTTTGGTACAGCAGGAGAAACCTCCCGCAAAATCCATGGACAATCAATCCTCCCTCTCCCCTTTCTGTACTGTGGTAAGAGAAAGGGTCATCAGTCTCCAGACTGTCACTCTCTCAAAAAAAAAAGCAAGCAGAGAATCTGGAGGGAGAACTGAAACGGCTGTTCCAAGATGGATGGCAGCCTTCTGGGACATTAAGAGGATTTTATACTCATATAGTACCTTTCATCCCAAGGGATCTCAAACACCTTTCAAAATGATATACTGATCTCGCGTGAAGACTACATCCATCGAAAGCAACCAGAGAAAACCACGTCCAGAGAGGTGACAGTGTGACAGTGAGGGGCAGCCACAGTGCTTCCAGGAGCACAGAAGAGCACCCGCAGGAGATTGGGGTCTGTCCCAGGGGTTCAACAAGCCTGGGCCTTACTGTGTAACCACAGACTTGTGAATCCCAGGAGAAGAGAGGTGTTCCATCTTCTCTGTCACAGGGGGACTGCTGAAGCAGTCAGTGAGGACTGACAGTGTTCGTCACTGTGCTTGGACAAGCAATCCAACCCAAGCCTCTGGACTAGCAGCTCATCAGAGGCTGCTTGATGCCCACACTGATGACACAGTGCAAGAACCTGAAGCAGAATAGCATCTCCAGTGCTCTGTAACATTCCTCCCCGTATTCCCGTTTCCCCTTTCAGTGGATGTAATGCTGAGAGTGCTTACTATGCTTTACAGGGAAGCTCAATGAAGAGAAAGACTCTTTTTAGTTGACAAAAAGGAAGAAAAATAAAAAGTGCGAAGGCGAGAATGAAAAGAAAATGGAAAGAGACTGTAAGAGAGTGCAGTGAGGAAGGAGATGACCAAAACAGGGAAGCCACCAGAAAAAGACAGTTATGGCTTGCTTCAGTGGGGGAAAACATCAAGTCAAGCTGCATGTATAAGCAGCAAATGGAAACACTCCACAGCCATTCAGAAACCTAAGCAAGAACAGCAGAATTGTGTTGAAGCCGCAAGGGAGATCCAGAGCACATTCCTGTTGTAGATGAAGACAACAGGACTTGTTCTACCAGCTTAAGAACGAACAAGTCACAGCAGTTCGGATTCAAGATGAAGGCAGTGAAGAAAAGCGCTTGTCTCTCACCGAAAACCTCCATGGTTCCCTGCCTCACTTCCACAGCTTTTCCACTGAAAAAGTTCAGCGTGGACTGCGGATAAAAGAGCAGCACCAGCTGCATCCCTACCAGAGTATCCAGGGTGCTCCCACAGCCCTGACTCAAACCAGTCAGTTCAAAAGTGTGCCAGGAGAGCTCGTGCAAACACAGTTTTCAAGCAAGTTCAGTGACACTCAGAGGTGAAGACAGAGCAAGTATAATCTCACCTAGGCTAAATCTTCAGCTAAGTATCAGATGCTTGAAACCAATCCTAACAGCTCATCATTGCGTGCCTCCTGTATTTCCCCATCCCCTCCCAGTCTGGGGCATCCAGGTATGGCCGTGATCTTATCCGTGCTGGGATGGTAAGATACAAATGACAGAGGAAGAGACTACAGGTTGACCTCATTGTCAGATAAAATCTATTATGCGTGATTAAAACTTAACAAAATGCAATCACACTAAAAATGACTATCATGAAGTGCACTATGATTTACTGACTAAATGAATGAGAAATTTATCTGAATAAAATAGTCCTGGCTCTACTGCATTGGCAATGCATGATAAATTGCTGATTGTGAGAAGATCATTGCTTGCTGTTGGATGACATACATACATTGATTTTTCCTAACAACACTAATTAGCATAATGGCATCTCCACATATATTACATAAAGTTTCCTCTTAGCCAGCAAAAATTATTTCAAGCCTGCGGGTCCCAAACTGCAAAGAATAAAGACGGAAAGGAAGGATTTACAAACTGCCTCCTTGTCCTTTATTATGCAGATCAAAGGTCCAACCCACTGGATCTTTCTTAATCTTGAAGAGATGGGAACAACATTCAGGAAAGCGCAAGCATTGTGCCCTTAAGCTGTGATCACAGTGGGTTGGTTTTTTTGCATAGTGGTGATCTAATTCTGTGAGGCCAAAAAAAGCCTTTGAGAAAGAATCTAATCCTGAAGAATGAGGAAAAAAAAGCCAACGTTTCTCCAGTTTCATTAAGGCACACAGGGGCAAACTGCAATCCTTACATAAGTGCTCCCATTGACTTGGGCTGTGTAGGTGAGAAAGCACTCGCTAAGCTGAAAAGGCAAAGTGTGATCTATTAATAGGAAAATAAAACTGGTGAAATGGGTAAGGAAATGGAGGGTAGAGAGACCATGTGATTCTCAATTAATTCAAAATCAATCACAATAAGCCACTTTTTTTTTTTGGCCTTTGGAAAAAATCTGAGAGGTGATAAAAGACCACCTTACAAACAAAACAGTGCCCTGCTGTTCAGCATCCTCTGCAGTACATGGGTTTCAGACTTACCCATGAAGATTTTCCCAAAGCCCCTGCTTTTTCAAGAGGAACGTGCATCTGAGGAGCATGAATAAACCAGCTCGTTTAGCTACGTTAACGCTTTGGGAGTTCTGGCTCAGTATGCCGTACCTGGAGCAGAGGACCAATCAGCAGCAGAGGCAAGCACACACCCAAAATGCCTCTGGGGAAAGCAGCAGTGCCAGGGTGCCCCAGGGGAGCACCCAGTCTGTGCTGGCCACCACAGAGCTGCCGTCCCTACAGCACTGGGAGCTCTGCCGAGGTTCCAGTGCTGACATTTCCACTCTGCTTTGACCTACAGTGCCCAGAGCCAAAGGGTGAGAACCCTCTCTGACACGAGGCTTTGGGGGTGGCTGGGAGGCAGAGCGGTTATGTAAGCAGGGTGCTGGGGACCCGTGCGTGGAGATGAAGCCAGAAGAGGTTTGGGTTTTGCTGGGCATCCTGCTACCAGGGGCAGGCACGGAAGAGGAGGTGAGAGCAGCACAGCTTTTACTCTCTGGCTCCAGGTCTTGGGGACCCCGCTCTTTCCACAAGGGCTGCACCACTACCCTTGGTTTCCAGCCTCCCTGACCCGCAGTCATTCCCACTGCTGTACTGGTGACTAACTGGAGCCTTTCACACTGCTTCACCGGCATTGCAACCCTGTGCTGGCAGTGCACCTGGTGTGCCGGCCAAAACAGCCTCCCTCAAGCTGCGAGCGCACCTGCAGGTGACACCCGTGTCCCTCTCAGCAGGGCCCTTGGAAAGCAGCCCACCCGTTATGCAACCAGAGTCAAGGAGTATTTTTGTTGGTAGCGGTTTTTGCTGTTCTGCGCGGCTTGGGAAGGACCGAGGATGTAATCCTCGTGTTGTCGGCAAACCAGGTGCAGGAACTGGGCAAGTGCAAACAGAAACTGCTGCTGCAGCGCAGCCAGCAGCTTCTCTTGTGTCGTGGTGAGAAACCTCTGACATCTCCACCTGAAACTCAAAGCTTGGTCTGCTTCAGACGCACAAGATTTCTGGTACCGTCTGGTATATTTTCCTCACCACGTTCTCTCTTACTGGACAGGGTGAGGCTGCTGGATGTGAGCAGGCGTTTGGTGCAGCCACTGCCACCTCCCAGAAGAAATGCAGAGATGTTTCTTCTCGATCCTGGACTAGGAACCCCCATGGGGTAAGATGAACGAGGTCAATACTGCCTCAGAGCGACCACACAGGTGAAATTTTACTATACGTCTGTGTGAATTGTGTAGTTTGTGACACACGTGGTAACTATGCCAGAAAAGGCTTCAAAGGCTTTCAGTATTTTGTTCTATGCATCTCTTGCTGGGAACTGTGAAGCTGCCCTTAAACGATGAGACCGGTTTCATACAACATGAAGGGCAAGAGAAGGTATCGTTAGCAGAGTTTAAAAGTCACCCGCAAAAAAATCACTTAAAATTGCTTTTCCATCTGTAAGAACACGAAGGCTTACAGAACTAATTTACTGCCTTCTAATGCCAGAGACAAATCAAAGTGGGAAGCTACATGTCACTGGCAATTTAACAACAGAAAATTCCTAATTTTTAGCCTTGCTTTAGCCGCCTGTGATAAGGATACACTACAAACAATCTTGATCCAGTGAACCTGCTTGATGGTTCAGAACATGAGAGTCCTGGTTGAGATGGATTAGTGGGCAGACTGAAGGTGGAGCGGCCAAATTTATCACACGGACGGTGCCATTGCATTAGTGAGATTATAGCTAAGATCCCCCAGTCCTTCATCTGTCCCGTGACTGGTTAAAAAAACATTTAATATGACAACAAATATTTCATCCTGTTTCCATCTGCCAGAGGTACAGAGACCACACAAAGCGGTAGTGTCTACAGTGATTTCCTGCACACTGTGACAATACCAGAAAACAGCCTTGTGCTATTAAATGGGTAAGAAGGGGAAGCAGAGGAATAAAAGCTGGATGAGGGGAAACAGGGTAAACTTGAGCAGGGAGCTTAGAGGGAGAGAAAGAAAAATGGCTCAGAGTAGCAGGGGAGAGAAAAAGAACAGACAAATAATAAAGGATAAAAAAAAAACCACCCCAAACACAAAAACACCCAAACAAACAAACAAAAAAAACCCCAACAAATAAAACCCCTAGCCTGCTGAACTCAGAGGAAAAGTACACACTGGAAAAATAAGTCCCTGGAAAGTGCATGTTGGGCAACCTCAGAAACGTTGCTTTCTCTAGGCAATATTATGTACAAAAAAACTAATTTAAAACGTGGATCCTTTTGAGGATATTAGCTCTCAAGGAGGTAAGAAACATCCTGTCAGAAAAGGAGTCATCATCTTCCCAGGGCAGACCTTAAACTCTTTCTCAGCTGACCCTTTCAAACTATTTTTCTTTCTGTTTTTTAAAGACATTGTCTCAGTTTCTCCAAATAGAACACGGAAACAAAAGGCGGCTCTATGGGTCCACCTCTGTTTTTTAAACACGGAGATTGTAGCTAGCAGCAAGCAACCTGGCAGAACAGATTTTCCAGAAGGATGCTAGCACGAGCAGCCAAAGACTGAGCTTCTGCAGCGAGGCATAGACTTTAATATTGCACCAGCGTGAAACAGGAGTCAAAACAGACAAAGAAAACATTTAAACACGATTTTGCGACCGTGCTGCTGGACTTGCTTTCTTACGAGATACTTGACCCTGGCTAGACAGCTCCCACTCTTACCATAGAGGAAGACCTGCTAACAAGCTCCCACTGGGTGTAAATGAGGAAGCCACCTGTTTGGAAGATGTGTTGACACAGAATGGGTGGTTTCCTCTCAACGTGTAAGATACTCTTACAGGCTAACGCGTGCAAAACCTTCCTCACACACACAACAAGGGGCTAAACAAGGGCAGGATGACTGAAGAATACACGTACACGCGCACTACGTGACGAAGAAGAATGTAGGCACCAACAGAGTGGTTTCTCTCCTTAGAAACAAAGTTGGCTCTCTCGGACTTTAATACTAAGCTGGTGAACAATAACATAAAAAGGGCAAGTTTCCCACTGCCCATGAGGAATGAAATCTTTGCTGAGAACGCAGAAGCCACATTCTTCAGCAAATTAGATGCATCAGCTGGGATTTGGCAGAACCTCCTGAATGCAGGACTCCAAATCTGCACTTAACCGCTTACTAGGACAGTCTTTCAAGAGGCATTAAGCGTTCCTACTACGGACACGTACACACTGCAGACATCAGGAAATCTTTCTGGAGGGAACACGGGTGCCGACAGCATAACGCTTCTAGGTAGCACTGGGCTTGAATACCCAGAAATGCTGTGGAAAGCAGCAGAATAAGATAAAAGAGATATCCACATAGATGAAAGGAAAGACAACACAGGAATCCAGAAGTGCGAGCTACACCTCGCTGCTGAGCTGGAACACCACAGCCAGTTCGGTAGCATGGACTACTCATCAAAGAGCATTCCTTCACACAGACACAGACTAGGCACAGACACAGAGAGCAGGGGTTGGGCTCAAGGTTCCAAACCATGCTGATGCTGGTCCCAGCACTACAGGGCTGCCCCGGGACTGGGTGGCCAAGCCCTCCGCTGATGGCTCACCAGGAGGCTGTTAAGTTACACTGCTTTAGAGGAGGCACAGAAAACTTCCTGGTAATGTATGTCCAAAAATGTATGCTGGCCACAAAGGAGTGTGTACATGCATATTTAAAGAGAGCTGTCGGGCTGTGCATACAACTCCACAAAACACAGTGACGTTTTCTGCTCACAAGTTCAGGACACTCCTGAGCTACAAGCCATGAACTGCAGTAAACAAAGGCGAGTGAAAATGAGCCCCTAAAGATGAGACTGTTACTTTTCCTCTGAAAATATGAGTCTTACTTGGTCCTAAGTTCCTCGCTGGAACATTAATCAGTACTTACTCATGTTCTCCTCGAGCAAAAGAGCTCAGCCACATTCACGCTCTTGGGATAAACAAGCAGCTTCTTTCAGTGTCACTGAAATGCTACTGAGTGGGGGAAGACGTTTAAGGAACACAAGGATTACCACAGAGCAGGGGATTGTTCTCTGGCTGGCAGTGCTCAGCCTCCCGTAAGGTATTTGTATCCTTTAGCTTCTCTCCCCGTGCCCTCCTTCCTCCTCCTGCCATTTCTCACACCTTGCGGAGCAGCACAGACAGCGGTGGACAACTTCAGCTGTGCCATTTCTGATCTCTTGAGCTCTTCACAGTGCTACCCAAAATGAAGCTGTCACTGCCTGTAATCTTGAATTAGCTGCAAGATCTCCGAGATGGGCACTACCTCTTCTGACACGCGTCTCCCACGCCTCGCACAAAGACCCAGACTGAGGACTACCACAGCAGAAATACTATTTTCTTCCCTTGCAACCTGTATTTCGTCAGCTTGACCTCACGGACGTGACTGCTTTCAGGAGCCACTGGGAAGGACTGCCACTAATTCCCACAGCTTCCCTCCCCCTGGCAAGGAACCCAATTCTCCATTACACTGGTAATTCTGGTGATGGGTATGGCAAGGAGAGGAACCTGACGGTTTGCCCTGCTCCCCAGGCCGGCTCTCCATGTACACCAGAGCTCAGCCTCAGAAACATGGCAGCCCATCCAGCCGGTCCCCCCCAAAAGCCAGTGCCTTTCCCAGTTAGCCTGCAAACAGGAAAGAGGAGCTGTTGCAGGAGACAAAAGAGGAGGATGCACACAGCATGGGGTGCTGCCCATGCTCCAGCCCCCAGCAAACAGTCCTGCTGGCATGGGGGAAAGGCAGACCCCATGCTGACTTGACATAATCTATTCCCCGATGATGTCCTTTCTTTTGTTTAGTGTAGAGCGGAGAAGGAATCGCCTACATATCACAAGAAAAATAAAACCTAAAGATTGAAGGGGAAAAAAAGAGAAGAGACACAGGATGGGGCTTGCTTTTAAAATAACCACAATCTGTTAATAGTTCAAAATAGGCTTTTTAATTACAGGATACCCTATAACCTTTACTCCTATTGACTGATTATTTGATAAGCATGTTTGCTTGCTGCAAGCATCTTAACAGACAGAAATCAGAGCAGAGGGAGAAGGCAGGGAAAGGCAAGGGGGTCCTTGACAGAGCAGGCTGGGTGATCACCGTAGAGCAGAAACTGCCTGAAGCATAGCAGAGTCATTCCATCCCTCCCACAGTACAGGAGCACAGGGGGAGAGTACTGCTTATACAAGAATACTTCCTGTTGCAAGAATATTTCTATATGTAAAATGAGTCTTTTTTTCAAATACTAATAAAAAATTTTACAAGTTTGCTTGGAATTAAATGGCAGTTTGTATAAGCCCCTACTATGAGAGGGAGATGGAAAAAGTGGTGCAAAGAGAGTTAATTTTTAATCTGGTGTCCAGTTTTCTTTACAAAGGTTGGGAAAGACAACGAGATTACGATTAAATTGGAGAATAAACTCGTGGACTACCTGAAAGAGGCTTTCCTAGCAAAGGGATTTGCGAACGATTTGCTCCCTGCAGAACAGAATAGTTGGAAGGCAATTTTAAATCTAATGTCGGCAGAGATACACGAAATGACACCGAGGCTTAGAAGAGCTGCTAAGGGTGGAAATGCAGCCTGAAAGGAGGCAGTTCGGTTCATCGCTTACAACCAGCAGAGAAAGCGATAAAGGTCCAGCTCTCATTGAGCTAAAGTGCACTGTTACATGCCTGATGAAGGCTAAACATTTATTTATTTATAAATCTTCAAAAATTACAGGAAGAAAGGACAGTTTAAATTGTTCTTCTGTGGAACCATGGTAGGCCTGAGCATCTTCAGATCCAAAATACAGCAGCAAGTGCTAGCAGAAGGCTGCTGCGAGGCATCCCCCTTGTTGCTCAGAGCAGAGGCACACGCCATACACCGCATCCCTGCTGTTTCCTACGGCCGGCTGACTTGGAAGGTGTTTCCAGCACTGCCCACCATGCACAAGATGGGTGCAAAGCCTCTCCTCTTCCAAAAGCAGTGGCAAGACGTGCTTGATTCCCCTCAGTGGCCAGGGAAAGCTGAGCACTGACCTCAGTGTGGGTTAGGGTGAGACCTGGAAGGTCAGGCGCAGAAGGAAGAAACTGTGTTCCTTGTGCCTCCAAAAACTGGGATGAAACAGAAGCCTCGCTAGCCCTGTCTCTGTCCTGTTAAACATGGTCAGGAGCTGCTGCTGCTTTCATTACTGCTGTTAGCTGCCAGGTCTTGTAAATCCACGCCATGCAGAAAATGCACACGCAGCCTCCTCATGGGTAGCAAACAAAGCAATTTTGGTACACATTAAGCAATTGCTTTACCCATGTCCTTAGTACAGACAGTAAATTGGCAACAGTGTCGTTTGGTTTTGTGAGGTGTCTTTTCTAAAACTATTACGTGACACTTGAGAAACGGAAACTCAACCAAATAGAAGCTTACAAGAAAGAGGTTTTGGGGTTGCTCCACAGCCTTAATCATCCAGCTGAGTAGCACGGGGACAGGTGACACTGAAATGGGGGTAAGGAAAATCCCCAGTATTACATTATCTTACAATACTATCCTAAGATTTTGTTTTGATGTGTTTTCCTTTCACTTTCATATTCTAGAATCCAAGGGGTTAAGGAAGAATCAAAGCTTCACCTCAGAAAGTAAATGTCTGTCCCAGACAGAAAAAGAAGAGCTGGAAAACAAAAATCCCACTGCTTCAGAACATAGCCAGTCGACTACCACCACCATCCTGAATATATACTATTTTGTTGAGCTTGTGATTTTAAATCAATTTTAGAATTTCTGAAACTTTACGACCAACAGTGTTATGGGGCATTAACTGACTTCTTGGAGACATTCAGACACATACTCATACAGACTCTTCTAATATTAAGGTCTAATATTTCTGAGGTGTTGAGAAGAAAATTGGCAAACTTGGGAATTATGGAAGGAAAATTAAAATACAGGGGCAAGAAGTACTCAAAATGGACAAACTCAGGAAAAATGTCATGTTAAGGACAGTCTTAGAGAAATTACACCAGGACAAATTTAACACTCAAAATATATTATCTGAGTGCAAGCTGTGATCCTGGTTGGGCCATGCAAGATCACAGGCTGCAGAGGAAGGGATCAGACCAAGTTACACCAAAATGCTGAGAGAAATGCTCTGCGAGCTGTGAGGCACTAAACGGTACACAAAGCATGCACGGATGGGAAAACCTTACTCCTAGTCTTTGGCGTACGTCTCCTCTCAAAATAAAGCCAGAGAATAACAGAATCCAACTCGTTAGCTGAACCCATCTGTCTACATCAAAACACAACCGGTACCATCTTGCAGTAAACACTCTTCTGGATCCACGAGGAGCAGAGGCACCAGGAGATGACCCGCAGCGAATACGCTGACTCTCAGAGGAGACCACCTGGCTGGAGGAAGCAGGACAGGAAGGAGGGCTTTTGATTTTCCAGAGAACACTAGAACACACCGTTACACAACGAAAAGGCGACGCGGGTTTTTCAGTCACCACCTAGCACTGCAAGCATTGGCCTTTTTCTGTTAAATTAGTTATGTTCATAGGGCAGAACACAGTATTGGGGAGAGCACGGTATGAACACCCCAGTATGTTCAGCTACTCTGTGTCACTAGCTTATGACAGATCGAACTACAAAAGCAAGTGGAAAGAACACAGTTTAACACCATCTGTATATTAACATTGAGAGCGTAAGTGATGAACAAGAAGAGTTAGAGAGGCTCACGAACAATAAGAAATGGATTATGGCTGGTATTGCTGAAAGCAGGTGGAATGGGTCATGAGACCGGAAAACTAAAATTGATGATGATAACTCGCACTTGAAGGAGAAAATGGCCAAGAAAAACCCCAGGAAAGAGTAGCACTTTATGTAAAAATATGCTACTGCTGACTGCAGACATTTCAAAATCACAGTGCTTTGCGATTGCAGTCGTAACTAATAAAACAAAAGGAGAGTTGGTTGGCACAGGTTATATCATCAGACTAACAGGCCTCACTAAATAACAGAACAAACTGCACTTTACATAGGAATCTAGATCATGTACCAAGAAGAAGCATGCTATTGTAGTGACTTGAAAATAGGGCACGTGTTTAATATACACTTTGGGCAGTCAGTAATACCCATTTTCTGCTTCTAAAAGTAATGTAGGACAATTTCTTTACAGATGAGAATAACTCACACTGTGAGTCTTCAAGAAACTAGACAAGAAGCAAATCACACAACAGTGTATTTTACCAAACCTTGGACAAGTGGGAAGTTTCTAAGAACCAAAGATTTACCACTACAAGTGCGATATTCAAAAAGAGGAAAAGACTGGTTATTCTGACACACTCTCCAGCAAAACAATGGAACAATTGGTTTCAGGTCTGTACCAGTGATGACTCAGTGAATAAAACAGGAATATCGGTCAGCATGGTTTCAGGAAAGCAGGTTTCACCAAAGACATCTATGGTTTTCTTATGCTAAGAAGCTTGGTTCCATTGGGGCAGGGCTCTTATACGTTGATTTTGCAAGGCTTAGACTAGAGAAACAACTTAGCATTGCTGAAGAAACATTTAGGGTATGGAATGAACAAAGTATGTATTAGGTTAACAAGTACACACCCACAGGTCACAAAATGAGGAAATACCAACAAGCCAAAATTTGGGCTTTAGGATTACGCCATGGAGATCTGATCTAAGCCGAGTGCTGTCCAACATTCGCTTCTACACATTTATGCTAACGTGACTTCCAACACAACGGGCAGACGACAGCAGGAATCGTAAGAAAGTCAGACTACTGTTTACAGCTTGCCTGGCGAGATGGTCAGAATCCATCTGAGCACATTTCGATTACCTGTCTGCCCTTAAGAGTCGACAAGAGACTGATTTCAGGGGACGTTTGTAAAAGGCAGGCACTGCAGCTGAACTATGGGGCAAACCTTTTTGTGGAAAACAGCAGCCACGAGTCAAACATACCATCCATGGGCATCCACTACATCAATACAGGCTGTTCAGCAAGGGATCCTAACATTCTCAGTCATTACTTCCATTCCACCTCGACTCCCTTAAAATCTGGTAAAATGGTGCTGTTTCTGCCACACTTTCATGCAGTGAATACAAATCCATAGACTTTCTTTTTTAGTTTCAGGCAGGCTTTCAAAAAACGCCAAATCCCAGAACATCAACAATCTCTTTTTCTCACTATCCCAAGGATAACCTTCAAAAAAGTATAAAATCTCTTTTACAATTCCAGTGAGAAACACACCTTTTCGCTTAGGACAATGACAATTACGTTTTGGAAATGTTTTCTGGACACAGCTCTGCCTTTATCCTTCACATGCAAACTCAAGACTGAGCAGGTGATGTGTCTTGAATTTATAGGAGTAAAACAAAAGACAGAAAAGAGAATCTAAAGATATTCTTCCAGAGTGGTGGTGTTTCTCCTCTTGATTCACATCCCTCCAATTCCAAACAACATAACTAGTGGTTTCAATAGGAACTCTAATAGCAGCATCCTCACAATCCCATGCAGGCAAAGAGCTGCAGTCTAGTTTTATTTTTCTTACACCCACAGAGAGTTCTGTTTTGTTTCAACCTCTCATTACTCTCTCTCACTCACTTGGCTCCAAACATCAAATTCTCTTTCAGCCATTCAGCATCTATTCGGTTGGGCTGCTTTTTTCTCTTGCGCATACATATTGAACAGCTGGAACCAAGAAAAGGCACAATTAATGATTCTGAAGTTTTTCTAAGGAAATGTTTTCACTTTTCCCCAGTTTGAAATTACTTTTTGGGTGAAAGAAAGAAAGAAAGAAAGAGAGAGAGAAAAAGAGAAAAGAAAAAAGTGCCTCCCATAAAACCTTACATACACCTCAAAACCAAAATGGAACATTTTAGGTTAAAAAAAGCTCTAATTTTTGTGATAGGAGGTTGGTTTAGACTCGCTTGCTTGCTTTTATTTCTTATATCACATAAAAAGCCTAAATAAAGCCCCTGTTACAACTTAGTGTGAAACCAATTTCTTTTATTATCATCTGGGAATCAGAATAGCAGAGGACCTCTAGCTCTCAAATATCAAACAAGTTACCAACCCCAAGGAAAAATCTGTATTTGCTACTGTAGCCACAGATAAGCAAGCATGAAAGAGCCACCCAGGAAAAGCAAGGGGCTAAAGGGCAATACCTGCCACATACTCTCAAACTAACAGCGGGTTTTAGGGCAGATCAGGGTACGTGAGACAAGGCAAAGAGCAGGGATTTCGAAGTTCAAGCCTGACCAAGCGGAGAACAGTCAGGCAGGAGAGAACACTAGTAGCAGGACAGAGCCCCGCTGAAGGTAGGGGAGTCAGGATCTGAACAAATTTTTTTGATGAATATAAATGGGTTGGGATCTAACCATGGTTTTATCAGTCAACTCCACAAAAAAAGTGGTGTGAATTACCAACAGGCTAACCCTGGAAAAATCACTGACTCAAAAATCCAAACTGGTATCTGCTTTGTGGAAAACCAGACCAATACCCCATCCAGAGCTCCTTTTGAAGGGAACAAGCTATAGTATAAAATAGAGGATGTCGTGGTTCAGGGTGTACCGGTCATTCAGCAAGAGCATGATGGGGACTACAACCACAGTGCCAGCACCAGGCCTGGATCTGCACAAGAAAGCCAAGGACTAACATGTCTGACAGGAAGAGTTTCAACACCGACAGCGTAGAAAGCCTCTAGAGAAACCCTGCTTTTGTTGGATACCAGTTTTGGTAGCTAAGCTGCTCATACAGCACTTTGTCTGTCCAACCACCCAGAAAGATATCGAGCTGCACGGCTTCCTCTCTTGATGCTCACCTCTCTTCACAACGGTACGCAGTGATGCTCAGCAAGCCCAGGACACAAGGACAGAGCACCAGCACTGACATGTTAGCAGGACAGTCATGGGCAACTGACCTCCACAGAGCGTTTGCGAGGTGCCAGCTGGATCGAAAGAATGGTGTCTATCTCTAAAGCATGCTCAACCACAGAAGCAATGAGTGCACGTAAAAATTCAGCTCATTAATAACAGAAGTACCTTAGGCCCACATGGAAATGGGTTTAAGTAACGTACACACGCACACAACTAGCCATACTTGAATCTGACAGCAGTACACAGAGAATAAGGCATTTTTGTATACATCTGATGTTCCCTAAATCATCTTTTGATTCTTGAATATGCCCTTGTAATAGTCACCCGACAGTAATATATGGTCAGTGATGACCATGAGATGCAACAGCTAGAATTTTTTTTTCCCTTTAAACAGCATTTGTTAAATCCTCGGGTTTACTTAACACACATACAAAACACACTTTTACAATTCTGTAGCAAAACCCAAAACTACAACGAAAAGTAGAAACTGTAAACTGACAGAAAGATACATTTACTTTACTTTCAGAAATGTATTTCAAACTGCAGAGTGCCATCTCCTTACTTTCCCTATATGAGCTGGCAAGCCTGATCGTCCGCATCCTGCACTTAAGGAGCAGAAGTGGAGAATCTGCATCACTCTGGATTTAACTCAACAATATCAACATATCATTTTTACCACCTTTGCAAAAACAATCCATTTCCACCAAGCACATCTCACAATAATAAGCTTTCCAATTTTCCACAGAGAAAAAAAGCCTTTCAGGGAAGCAGCAAAGGAAGAAATGAAGAAATACATTACAGTTAGATATCTATTATTTCAACCTTTTCCAACAACAAAAAAAAAAAAATCCCTTCAATGTAGGCATGTGGGTTTCACAAGTAGTCAAGGGACCTTTCTATGTCTGCACACAAACAAGAAGTCCCTCACCCTGACTAGGTCAATACAGGTGAATTGCACATATCATATAACAAAGTATGGCTCTGCCTTAAGTTTCCTCTTTATATGACATAGAAATGACTTAATAGCTGGACTTGTTTTTGGAAGAATGTCTAGCTGTATCCAAATATCTGGTTTTTCCTACGTTAAAAAAAAAAAAAAAAGGAACTGAGTAAGATTAGATATATGAAACCCTGGCTTCCCGTTCACACTGGAGAACCGCACTGAGATATTAACATGAATTTCTCAACATACGAAACAGAGCAGATGACATTAACTCCTTCACATAAGCAGTCTGTCCTCTCAACATTCTGATGGGTCTTTGAGTTGAAGAAATGTAACAAAAACAAACAAAAGAAATGATAAAATGGCAGACAGCGTGACCAAACATCCTCTGCCTCTCAGTTACAACCTGGCAAATCTGTAGCTCAGGTCACAGTCTGAGTTTTAAGTCATCATCACAGTATTTCTCTAGCAAAGTCTTCCCCAAAAGAAGAGGCTTTAGGCCAGCAGCTTCTAATGCAATAGGTAAGCAGGATTAAAATCAAGATATGGACCTTTGCGCTGTCACCATACATCCTGAACAAAAAACAGGAGGCAGATGAACACTTCTTTTTGTTTTGAAATTAATTTTAAACAGTATGTGATGGGCTCTGACCTGGTAAAGCTCCTACTCCTCCTACTGATAGATCCCCAGACTCCATAAGATGAAGAAATGGTAAATTTTGCTGTATTTCTATACACACTACAGTGTGAGTCACAATTAAACCATGCTCAGAAGGAAGCACTCCTTGTAGGTGGTGTGGAAACAGCTAATTTGGTAAAAAGCTGTTACGCTAAAACTATCAACCAACAATTCTATTAGGGTACTATTATATCATAATCCCTGACATGTTGTGGTGGCACATAACTCCTGTGAAGGCATCACCTACTTAGTGAACTGATTATTAAATTTAATTCTTTTTGAAACCCTGAAAACAACATTCAGAAAATTTATTCTCGAGCCTTTCCACGACACCAGCGTGCAGATCTTTACAAGGGCTGTGCAACCCAGAATACCCAGCTGACCTAGAAGGTGACGTGGCTTTACTGTAACTGTTACACAAATTGGTTATTAACTCATTCCAAAGCATTCCTCAAGCCTGGCAGCTGCTGCTCCAGAGATTAGCATGGAATACATGTGAGACAGCGATGCGAAGTCACTCAAGCCAATGTGGCTTTAGCCTCTTCTTGAAAGACGCTACAGATTCACAACAGTAAAAGACCTGAGGTTGCTAAAGACTGCTTGAAAGTCACAGAATGAACCATCTCATTTCATTTACAGCTCAAGCACCGCTAAAAGATTTCAGTTGCACTTACTCCTTCCAGTAGAAGCCAAAGGCACTTGACACCCAAAACATCCTTGCTTTGCTCCCAGAGACAAAATGCCAAATCTGCTGTTTAAAGCTGGCCCCATCTCTGCCCCAAGAAGAAGGGGCCAACCACTCCATTGTTTTGTCACAATGCTAACTACACTGTGGAAACTAAGCCACGCAGTGGTTTGGGATCCAAAACCATCAAGTCTTACATTATTAAAATACAGAAACAAACCCTCCAAGGAGGAGTGACTTCCAACCCAAAACTTCCCCACGCACTCATCTGTAGAAGCAAAGGGAAAGCGTGCGAATTCAGTAAAAGTCATTTAACAACATTTCTAAAGCATAACGCAACGTCACGTCAGCCATTTCTTAAAATGATCAAGCTCCAATGCCACATGAAAAGTCCAAGAAGCATCTGCAGTGGTGTTCCATACTTTCCAGGAGAAAGAAGGAGGGAGAAGACCGTACAAAATTATACTAAGTCTTTGCATCAGCCTCTTTTTGGCTGCCCATGTGTCATGCAGCCACGCTTACCTGACTGAGAGAAGGAAGTGTTGCATACGCCATGGGCTGGTTCATCATTCCTTTCTGCTTCATGATGAGCATGCGCTTCTGTTCCTCACTCAGGTGTGCCATCTGAGCTTGCATCTGCGGCTGCTGGGACTGCTGCTGCTGGATGTATGGCATCATGGGGTTCTTGCTGGGGTTTGCCATCGGCGGGGTCATCCTCTGACTCAGCTCAGCATTGAAATGGGTCAGAGGTTTGGTGTTGCCATAAGAAAGCATATTGGGCTGTTTGCTTAAGGAGTTTGTGCCCAGGTTATTTGGCTGCTGACCGATCATATTCATGTGATTTTGAGGGAGGTAGCTATTAATTGTGGTCTTCTGTGGATTGTTTGCCATAGGAGGCACTATCGGGTTTTGGTTGTTAAAGGCTTGGGGATACATCATTGGACTATTTGGTTTGTCTGCACTGAAGGGTCCTCCATATGGACTAGATGGAGGACCCACGGGTGACCAGCTCGAGGATTGGTTTGGATGCTGCTGCTGCTGCTGCTTCTGCTGCTGCATGAGCTTAGCTCTCTGCTGCTGCTGGGCTGCCATCTGCTTGAGCTGTTCGGCAGGAGACAAGTCAGCGCTTGGCATATTGACAGGCCCAGGCCCCGATCCTGCCACAGTTGCTGCTGCTGGGTTCATAAGGTAACCGTTTCCAGACCGCGTCTGCGTCTGGCCCGGGGTGTGGGCCTGGCTGGGAGTCTGAGGGGACTGAACCACACAGTTTGCTGGTGAGCCGGCTGGGATTGGGGCTGGCGGGGCGCTGGACACAGAAGGTATGCTAGAGGAGGCTGTGGAGACGTTTGAAAACGGAGGACCGGAAGAAGAAGGCCTCACCTGGGGAGACCCTAACGGGACGTGAGCAAACGGAGAATGAGATGGATCACTTTTCACGCTCGCGCTCTCTTGAGTCTCCGTGGCAGGCCTGGGAAATTCCGTCTCCTTCTTCTCTTCAAAGTCTTCATTGAACAGGTCTTGTATATCATCTTCTGGAACGGTGTTCGCTAGTTCATCTATTAGCTCCTGCCACTCTTGATCGTTCAAGTTAATGTCCGAGAAGAGCTTGTTCTGGTTTGAAAGAGATGTTTCAGAAGTGTCTATGCAGCTGGGGTCATCCAAAGGCTCCTGCTTTAGCTCCTTGTTCTGCAGGATGTTAAAACTATCGTCCAGCTCATTGCAGCCATTAACAGGGAGCTTTATCTCAGAAAGCCCACCATTTTTACCCAAGTCTTCTAGACCACTACCATGAGTTCCACTGTTCTGCAGAGGCAGGGGAGCTTTCATGTCCAACTGGTGAAGAGGAGAAACAGCGGGCAAAGGCAAATTATTGGGCAAGCTGTTGATGGCCTCGATGCCTGGTACATCCTTCCGTATCCGCTTGCTGGTTGGCGAAAAGCTCCCATCACAAACTCCATTCTGTTGTTCTCCATTGAGAGGTGAACGTGCGCCTTCCAACTTCCTTTTCACCGTCTCTTGAAGCTTAAAGAAAGAGAAAAAGTAATTAACCAGTTGCAGATAGAAAAAAATGCCAAGGAGCTTTCCTCATCAAGCCTGGTAGTGACAATAATTTCTAAAAACTCTGATTAGGAAGTTTCTTTCACTTCACTCTTATGCCTTGATCAATTTGAGAAGACTGTCTAAAACAAACAAAGAAACAAAAAAAAAAACCTCAAAAGCCCCAAACCTGCCCCTGAATAGGGAAGCAAAAGGGAAAATATGCCTGTGCTCTCCAAGCTACCAGATTTTTATGGAGCAACTTGACTAATTCAGCTTTTTAGTGCCTAACACAGTGACAAGGCTTAAACAATGCGTAACACAGTGAGGAGTTTTAAACTGGACCAAAAAAAAAAAATGGAATCATTAAAATTTACTGTTTACTCTGAAAATCTTTCTCTTTCTTCCTTCTAGAAGCTTCCTGACAAATACCTGCAGTACAATTAATTGACTACTTGTACTGAAAAATGTGTTGTTGACACTAAATTTTTTGGGAAATGCATTAACATAATTTCATTTGATTAGCCCTCTGTTCTTGGCTACAAAACACACTGAGAAACAGTTTTAACGGAGGGGAAAAAAATATATCCACTCTAAAAAACAGAAGGCACTTTGCATGATGTTAACTCAATCAAATAACAAAAACAACAACAAAAAAAGGGAAATAACCTGCATGTAAAAGAGGAGTAACTACCAGGAATGATAGCAAGACAAGTCTCCAGGAAAGCAATTAAATTAGAGTATGAAAATATTACTTTAAAAGATGGTGTATTAATAAAAGCTTTAATTGAGGTTAAAAGAAGCATAGCAAAGCACTGTAACAACCTACAGTCCTCTCCTATCACACCAAATGTTAAGTTCTCCACTTATGTACCAGGCTAAAAAAAGCATCCCTCTTTGGCTAAGGCAAAAAACAATAGTGGGGAGGGGAGGAAGCAAAGAGGTCACAGCGCTAGCAAACGCCTTCAGGACACACTTGCATCCTTGATACTAGAACAATAGAAGACAAAATACTGAAAGATTTTATCAATTTAAAAAGTATTCTTACTGGTACCAAAGTCCCAGCCACGCAGCTCCCACCCCTTCCCTAACCTAGAGGTCCTTAACCTTCTTTCTTCCCACAATTCAGATCCCATTTATTTCTCCCATCCCAGAGGGCTATACCCCTTTCATCCGCTGCGTAAGACAGGCAAGCATATCTATATCTCATCCCCATTGTAGAGGGAGTGGTTCTGAGAAGGCTGTGCCCTCCTCTCGCCCTTCAGGCCTGCCTGGCCAGCTCGGCACACAGCGCAGGAGGAGGTGGCTGATGCACACGTTGTGGCAGTCCCAGCTGAACGTACGAGGGACACCAAGCTATGTGCTGGTCCTCCACACAGATCTGGCCTTTGTAACAAAGCAGAAAGGCAAAGTCTATGAGCCCCGAAGCAGACCATCACCTCTTTGATTTGTACTGGAGCAGAAGAGGGTTTTTTTAATGTGGGAAAATGACCAACACGGGGCTAAGAGTCACCAGCAGATCCCCGTTGGCAGATGCACCCAAGACTTCTCTGCCTGTTCCCCCTGCACAAAGCCAGTGCGTGCCAAGACTCCCAGAGACTGAAATTCCTTCTCCCCCTGGGTTCTGTGGTGCCACACAGTGACCTGCTGCTGTGTGACCACAGCCTCTGCCACACACACCACTGCTTGACCGGGCTCCTCTGCTGTAAGGAGCCTGCAGAGCTCCACGGGACCTGCCCCTGCCCTGAGCCTTTCCCCACCCCTGGTGTTTGTGGGTGAGAGAACAGCAGGGCCCGTGATGCGCAGTAGGAAGCTCCTCTCCCTGTGCCACAGGCTGCAACAGGGACCCCACCTGCGGCAAGGCGGGGGGGTCACGAGTCCCACTGCCTGTGTGGAGTCCCCATTACCGGTCTCCCAGCCCTCTCCCCTCGCCTGACCGGAGCAGTTCTTGCCCCTGTGAGCTCCACAGCTGCCTGGGGATGGGGCACAGCGCGTTGCAGCAGATGCAGGCAGGAGCGCCCACCATTAAAACCCAGCACGGGCAGGTTGATCAGCCACAGTGTGCAGGAGCACACCAGGCTGCAAAGCACGGAGCCCTACAGCAGAAGCACCACCTTCTCATCTCTCCCTGCCACGGCAGCGGCAAGCTCCGGCAAAAGGCACAGGCCCAGGGGTGGTAATTGCCTCATCCGTGCCAGTCGACAGCGACGCGGAAGGTAAGTCAACACCCAGGACTAGTGTGAAAGAAGAAAAATCAGATCCCACAAGGAGGCTTGTGATATGGCTCTCACCTCCACCACTTCCCTCCCCTAAAACCTATGTTAAGCTGAATACCATTCAGGCCATTATTACAGCTCCCCGCTGCTTTTTGCCTGGCATAACTGGTGTGTGGCAGAAGACTACAGCTGAGGCACTGAGCTTGCTTCACTGATCTTTATATGACCCTATTTCAGACCCTGGAGACAAGGAAGGGACGATAGGGATGCGGTAATAGCAGCGCTTCGCAAGTACGGCAGCACTGTCGCCTCCACGTTTCCTTTCTTCAGAGCAAGAGAAGAAAGCACAATCCGGCCTCGAGTGCAGGTGGTAACAGAGATGATGCTGTGCCTTAAACCAGCATATTTAAATGTTGTCCCTAATGGGCCACCCGCACAACTTACAGCTGAAATCACCCATTTCAGCTCCTAAGCCATCTCACTACAAAGGCACGATCCCTGTGCCTTCCACAGCAGAAAAACAGTCACCGAATGGCAAGGGACTCAACATCAAGTTCAATGGGCACGCACGTGCAAAAGCGAGGTACAAAGAAACGTCCACAACTTCTGCATTCTTTCACACTTTCAGGTTTCACATCATTTACTAATTTATCCTGAATCCATCACCTTATTTGTACATGAACGTTTACCAAAAGAATCAAAACTGTCTAGTGGAAAATAACCAGCCCTAAAAATATCAGCTCCTCAAGTTTCATCATGTGCTGAAACTTGGATGTCTCCCTGTACAAATATACAGTAACTTTAGCAAAAGTAAAAGCAGGCCCAGTATATAAATATTAATAATAGTGTTTATCATGCATTACAACAAGAAGCAGCTCTGACTTGGAAACTATTTTCCATCAAATATCAAACGTACAGGAATTGTGCCTCGTTGCAAACGAAACCAAAATGAAGCCTTCTCCAAGTCTGTAGTTCCACATTATTCTCCTTCAGAGGTTTTAGGATCTAAGGGGTTAGCAGACCCTAAAAACACTTCTAAATTTCTTTCTTTGCTCATTGAAAAACTGCAACTAGACAGAAACAAAAGGTGAAAGGTTTATTTGAAGGCAACATGCTGGATACAAACTCTGCAGGTGGGGGAGCACCTTGGCGCCGGCATTTTGGAAGGGTTGGGAGCCAGAACAGTAGATGCACCACTTCTTTTTGGGGTACAACATAGAAATATTCTTACCAAATTATTTAAATGCACACATTAATTTTCATATCTTGATTTCATTCCCAATCACCATGTCATCTATTGGATGGCTTGAATAACAAACACTGACCATACCCTCGCAAACAGTTTAACCCTCAACAAGACTCCACGGCATCTTAGACTAAAATCCCAGCACTTCCTCTTCCCTCTGTATAAACATTGTCTGAAGTGAAATCTTCTCCTGTGAAGTGTCTTCCCTTGCCTTCTAAGAAGGCATCAGGAAGCTATTAGCAGCAGCTCAGAGATTTGTGTTTAGGAGCAGAAGATTCCCAATACGTAAAATGAAAAATAAAAGGAAAATACAGAAATAATACATTAAATCCTTGCCAGTTTTGTTGGCCTTTAGCTTTATTCAAACAAGATAACTTGGCTGATGGACCTGTATTTCACAGCAGGTTTCTACCCCAAAGCAGAAGAGTGTGAAGCAGGACTCACTATTCTTTATCTGCCTTTGCAGAAACTCTAGTTGCAGAGCAAGGAAACGTCAAACTTTAGTGGGTTGACTTTTTAAATGAGTCTTGATTGGGGGAGAAGCAAGGGGGAGGACAGAGGCTGTGCACGCAAACACGCACTCACATCTGGACCTGAATGGCCTGATCCAAACCATCCTGAAATGTTCAGCAGAAAATACCATGACAGTCCCAGTAAGTAAACAAGAGAGCGCTGATGCTGTCGGCAGGGCTTTCATCTGCGGGGAGAAGCAGCTTCGCTTCATCCCACCAGCAGCAGTTCATTTTTCAAAAGAAATGAGAGCGAGGTGCTGTTGTTATAGCAACAGCTGAGCCACTTGCCAGCCCATCCTCCACCTTCCCGGCTGCTCCTGCCAGCCAGAGGGAGGGAGTGACCAGGGCTGTGCTGGTGGCTTAATCCTTCCTTTGCTCTTAAAAGAAAAAAAAAGAAATAAAAAAATAAAAAAAAAGAAGAAGCATGAAGGCCAAGAAACTAAATTCTCTTTTTGCCTGTAGCACCTGAGCATGATTTGCAGGGTCTAACACAAGTCCACTTCCACTCGATGACCAGATGACCTGTGAGCCCACAGACAAGGAGGCTGGGGTGACTTCCACAGATGCTTTCACGTGCCAGCTACGCAGCAGACATATTGCTGCTGACTTTGCTCTTGTGAAGACAACTCCAGTTACTACACTAAAAGGCAAGGGTGACATCTGTGAGAGGTCTGGCATGCTCACTCCCCAGCTGTGCTGGGACACAACCAGCTCCACCGTTATCTTTGCTCCCCTTGGGAAACCAGAGAAACCAGCCAAAGCCTGAAGTCCATCTTCCTCAGACAAGATGCATGCTTACACAGAGCAAGGGTTATAATATTCTCCACACCGCTCTCCTATGACTCTTTCTGTTAAAAATAAAACTTGATCTTTTCTTGTTCCTCATGTTAAATCACAGACTGGCCCACCAGCCATCCAGGCTCAAATGGCCTTCAGTTCCCTTCCATGGCAATGGCCCAGTCTTGGCTCTTCCTGCAGGACTTCTGCTCTCCCTCTCATCCATCTGGTTTAGCACCTCTTCTTCCAGGTGTTCCAGATTGCCCCACCTTTCTTATCCCTTTGTCTCCTGGAACTTGCCCAGACAGATCTTGACCTCCCCACCTCTGTCAGAGTGCTCACCATGAGCTCTGTCCAAATATCAACCCAATTTGGCCATCTCCAGCCTGCCTGCACCCTGAAGACTGAGTCAAGTTTGCTCCTTAACTTCTTGTGCTGCACTCAAATCCTGTCAACAGCTTTGCAAGTGTCCCAAGGGTTGCTGTGAAGTGACACTAAGCAACTGGATTTGATGTGACAGCTCTTCTAAGCAAAGACATAATGGCCATAACCACCTCATCCGAGATCAATAAGGAGTAATCAGTATTTCCATTTGCATGCCAGCAATTCAGCTTCAACATTTGAAAGGATTCCTCAGTTCCTTCTTTGCTCTACCACTTCTGAGGCTGACATTAAAAAGTCAATAGTGCCACTGACTGAAATACAGCCACACCTCGTGACCAGTGTCTGAAGTCCATCAGCTCCACAGCAGCCCCTTAATGACACTTGATGCAGGCATCACTCAGAAATGGTGGGGAGAGCAGGACTTGGAAAAGCTGAACTCAGACAAGTGGCCAAGCAAAGCAGAGGAGGGTTACATACCACTGCTTCCAACAAATAAAAGTATTTCTTGCAGCAAACCCTCCCCTACTACTTGAATTCCCTCACACTGCTGAAGCACGGCCCCAACACCTGCTAACTCACAGGATGAAGCCTGACGTAGCAAATTGATTTTGGATCACAATTGCTCACTTAAAGCACACGCTGTGCTCTTCCATGCTGGGCCTGCTTGCCCAGTGCTTGTTGGCCGGGGCAATGTTTCATAATACGCAGGAAATTCACATTGTGAAATCTGTTTGAAGCTGGTAAAATCTTGGTCTGGTAACCTGTTCAACTCCGCAGGCTCACCGAGTAACCCCTACCTCAGGAAGGAGGTCAAACCTTTCCCTGCTACCCAAGCTGCTGAGGGCTGCTGGGGACTCTGTCATCGCCCGTGTTTCTGCAAACAGCCACCAGAAGAAACAAACTGACTCCTGTTAACTATAAGTAGTAAAAGCTGCTCAGGGCACCAGTCATACTTGAAAGAGTTCACAGTGAGGAAAATGGTTCACTTTCTCACATTTTGGCTGGCTGGACAGGAAGGGTTGCTCCCTCAAGCAGCACGAATGGAGAGTACCAGTCGTCTGGATGCAAAGCAGGCAGCGCAGGGACCCTTCCTGGAACTGCCCACCCCAGCCACCAGAAGGAACTGGATCACACTGGGAGGTCAAGCAGAGGACAGGGAAGAAAGGGTAACAAAAAAGGCACTGGATTAGAGCAAAACAGCAAAAGCACTGGTGAAGTCAAAGCAGCCAAATGCCATGGCTCTGCCTGCCCTCAGTCAGCCACGTGAGGATGTTGAGGTGTGCTACAACAGCTCGAGAACAGCAAGAACTAGCACGAGATATCACCAGAACTTGGAGAGAGACATAGGCAAGAGAAGGGACAGAGACACATTTCCATGGGGATGGAAAGAGAAAGAGAGGTAGCTTCTCCCACAGCTTGACTCTGCCTGATCACATGTATTTTCATTGCAGGCTGGAGAAGTTTTGTACTTCCGTCATTCAGCTTGTGTGATAAGAGGACTTCCAGCTCTGTGCATATTCGTTTCATCAAAATAAAACAGATAAGCAGATATACCTTTGCTGATGTTTATTGCAGTCTTTTAAACCCACCCCACTGCACTGGTGCCAGATCATTTTCTGCTGTAGAAAAGAACACTGTGGAGAATGGCTGGCTAGTGAGGAGTGAAGAGATGTGTACAAAAATTAGTGGAGAAAGAGATACAAAAAAATAGCAACTATGCTGCTCCAATTGTATGAGTTTAGAACAGGCTGGGGAAAAAAGTGCGATCCCTCTGAAGTCCAAGTGCAATTCCAGTTTGCTTTGAAAATATTTTTCTTTCGTAATCTCCATCTCTCCCTCTACACAACTCCAACTTAACACAAAGATGCTAAAGGACACATTTCTGAGGAGATTTGGCCACGCAGAGTCCCTGGGGAAGCTGTTGAGTATAACATGGGCAATGGATACAATTAATTTTTCTCTCAAGTTTAACCGGCCTTTAGAGCACAAATTATTTCATGGATGAAATGCTGTCCTCATTGTCAACCAGCCTTCCAGGCTGAGTGTATGATCTACACGGCTTCCTCCTCTTCTGGTCCATCCAATTTAATCCCGCTTCAGCCCAATGGGGTAAACACTGGCAAAGCAGTAAGTCATCGCTTGGGGAGTGCCAGCGTTCCTCTCTGTGCAGCAGTCTTAACGAAGGTGCTAAGAGCCTAAGAGATAAACTACTTGGCCGGCAGTGCCTACTCCTGTGTCTAACACCGGCCGGGCTACGCGCTCCCTGCAACTGTCCTCGCAGGAGGCAGGAGCTACATGTTCAAAGGGCATTATGAGGATTTAGTCAGGCAGCCTCTAATTGACTTGTCTGGGAGTTGTGCTGATAAATCTTTGCCCTTTGAAAACATTCCCGATCTGCTTTGTATCTAGACAGGAGAGGAGCTAATGATAAAAAGCAGACTCTGCAGATTATTAAAGCTGTGCCTCCTGAAGAAATCCTGTAAATCAGGGTGGAAAACAATGCAGGAACCTCTTGTGTTTCAAACTAAGGAGCAGAAAAGCCACACGTCCAGTGTTTTTGCACATACACCACAGCTACTTATTCACTACTCACTAGCTCTTTAAACTGCATATGTGACACTAGAAACAGTCTCCTGGGGAAAAATCTTGCCCTGATTCACTGTTGGATGGGCACAGGTTGTTTGCTGCAAGCTAGTGAAGTGTGTTGGTGGCACCATGCCTGCCTAATGAAGGGGCATTTGGGACAGGACAGCCTTCTTGGGCTCTGCAGAGGAGCACCAGCTCTCTGACAGAGCTTCTGCTTTCCTTCACCATTAAGGCACCGGTAGGATGCGAGCTTTGTTTATGACTTCAGAACCAACAGACTAAAATCTTGTCTAACTGCTGTAAGGGAAAAGCCCTTGCTACGCTTCGAGCCCGCAAATTACCTTCCAGCTGCATGCAAAGTACTGCCAAGGTGCAACCTACATACCTAACAGAACATTCCAGAATATTCTTGGAGAACGTTTGAAGAAGGAGCCGGAAGAGAGAAAGGACAATGGAGGCACGATAGTACTCCCCCGATGACACTTGGTTTCCATGGACTATGAGCTTCTATTCCACCTCTTTTATTACCAAAGTCTGTCTAGTGTGTGATGTCTAGAAGACTGATAGCAAGCTGTCAGAAGGCTGAACTCAGAAATGCTACGGTTGCCTCCCATTTGTTTTACTAGGGTTAACTCCCAGCAAACACCACCTTGGGTCAACATGGCTACTGTTGTGGTTTTAACCCTGGCCAGCAACTGAGCCCCACACAGCAACTTGCTCACTCCTCTGGGATCAGGATCAGGGGGGGAGAATTGGAAGGGTAAAAGTGAGAAAACACTTGGGTTGAAGATAAAAACCAGTTTAGTAGGTAAAGCAAAAACCACATGTGCAAGCAAGCAAACCAAGGAATTCCTTCACTCCTTCCCAGTGGCAGGCAGGGGCTGAGCCATCTCCACGGGAGCTGGCCTCCATCACACGGAACCGTGACTTGGGAAGACAAACACCATCACTCCAACATCCCCCCCCCCCCTTCCTTCTTTCTTTCCCTAGCTTCATAGGCTGAGCATGATGCTACACGGTCTGTTCTATCCCTTTGGTCAGGTGGGGTCACCTGTCCCAGCTGTGTCCCCTCTCCGCTGCTCGTGCACCCCCAGCCTGTTCCCAGGTGGGGTGATGTGAGAGGCAGAAGAGGCTTTGTCTCTGAGTGGGTGCTGCTCAGCCATAACCAAAACATCTATTATCAACACTGTTCTCAGCACGAATCCGGAACACAGCCCCATACCAGGCACTAGGAAGAAAATTAACTCTATCCCAGACAAAACGAGCACAGCTACTTATTCCACAGTTGCATCAAGTAGCATCTTCCAAGTCCTCAAATCAATGTGAGGGAAGTAATTTAAGGGACTCTTCCACACGACTAAGTTCAAGTTCATGCTTTTGGAAGCCAAGTGTTTGCTACAACCAGGAAGGAGGGAAATGAGTCAGACAGTCTATACACTGCACCTGGTTCAAGCCCACACATTTTATTCACCCTCTGGGGGTAACATCCTCAGAAATAAAACCTCCATTTGAAAGTAATTTAAAGATGAGAATTCACAGATTTCCACAACTAACACATCAAAGAAAGAAAAATCTTGTGAGTCAACAAGAGGACAGGTTATCTTGTGCTGCAAACAAGGAGGTGTGTTTCTGCCAGAGCTTGCCTCCCTTACACCAGCCACCTCTCCCCTACCTGTCCCCTCTGCCTGACCGTGCAGCTTGTCTGAGGATGTGGGTGACCTGATGATTTCTTTGCAAGGACAAATACTTCTAAAGGAGCATAGGTTATCTAAGTACAGGTTAAGCAATTAAGGGCGCAGTAGGCATTGCAAAGGAAACTCAAGCATGGGGGAATGGGGGAGGGAAATTAATCTTTTGCATGCTAATGAATTAATACTTATATTTTTTCAAAGACCTAATTCTCATTATGCTTCTGAACCATGTCTTTTGGGGAAAGGAAAAAAAACCCAAACAAAACGGGACAGATGAGTTTCGATGTAGAATTTTGCCAGGCTGTAGACCATGAATAAAAAAATAAAATCAAACAACTAACTGCAAATTCCAAAATAGAAAAGATGTCAGAAATATCCAAAATGGATCTGGCTTCTTCCTTCATCCAAACAGTTCCCTGATCAGCACAATCAGCCTGATCCATCTCTCGGAAAGAAGAGCGACACTAGAACTGCTTGTTTGCCTTGCCTTTGCGTATCTATGCAAAAACAAAAATGTGTGCAGCAGCAGTTTTGCAAGACTCCTGTACAAAACCAACAGCCCAGTCACGAGAGGTGCTGAAGCCCTCAGCTCCCATTACATTCACTAGGAGTTCGGGGTCCACTCATAAGACCATTTCTGCACCAAAATGTCTTCAGAGGTGGACACTAGATCTGTCGGAACAACTCTTCTTTACATTCCTTTTTTGCTTTCAGTACAAGTTAGTGCTGTATATATATATATAATAAAAAAAAAAAAAAGCAGGATCATTTAAGATCTGTAAAGACTCAAAGAGTCAATGAATTGCACAGGACGCCCCAGACACGTTCAGAATTATTCTGAGCACAGTCTGAGAGATCTTTGCTGCAGGTAAAGGCCAGAGAGCACTGCAGAGCAGCTTTGCCTGAACACACATACAGTGCGGTTCATTTGCATGGGTACGCCGGCTTCATGCCTCCCTGGAGGGCAGATCCTAAAAAGGATCCACTTGGTTGCAGTCTGGGGAATCTCTTCACTCCCTGCACACACCTGGAGCACCTGGGAAGACAGCAGCCATTCATACTGTTTGCTCCTGGCTTCCGTTCCCTTCCAGTGGGCAGCACAGACCATTTCTCCCAGTGTCCCCAGTACCTTCTTTAACAGTGTTATTGTACATTTGCTTGTCACACAATAACGATGTGTTCTGCTTTGAGCTAGAACAGAACAACTTCTGTTCAGTGAATTTACTTTTAAACTAAGTCTTTTCTAAGCAACAGCACTTTCTGAAGTTAATGGCAGATTTTGGCAGTGTCTGCTTCCAGCACTGGTAATGTTGAGAGTTAGTAGCAAGGGTCGGTGTGCAGGCCAAGGTCACTGCTAAATCTCGTGTACCAAGTTTGGGGGTGCAGAAAGTAAAAGGAGGCACCTGCAGGGAGGAGCAGCCAGGACAGGTGACCCCAAACCGACCAACGAGGGATTCCATCCCATATACATCATATCCAGTATAAAATCAAGGGATCATGAGGGTCAAGCTCTTCTTTAATGGCCGGCATCCATGGAGGACTCTGTCCATTCTGTTCTTCTTTTGATCCTGATCTGTGTGTACCTGAGCCAAGTTCCCGAATCCAGCTCCTGAATCTGGTTCCCATCTGCCACCGAGTCCTGTGTGGGACTTTGCCAGTGCCTGCTGCACAGCATCAGCGGTGATGGAGATGTAACTGCCACTGGGTCTGTGTGTGTGGTGATACTGCTTTTGTATATATTTCATTTTATCGTTATTGCTTTAAAGCTCTTTTTGTTTTCCATTCTAATCTATAAAACTCTCTCCCTTATTCCTTTTCTATTCCCCTTTGGGAAGGGAGAGGAGTTAATAGAGAGCATCTGTCATTTGTCTAGTGGCTGGTCCATCTGCAACCCTTGACATGATGCCTAATGTGGGCATAGGTGTGGGATGTATTCAGTGTTGATGAATGGGCTGCAAGGCACCTAGAAAAGAGGGTTACCAGGAGCAAATGCCAGCAGTAAAACTCTAGTATTATCTAGCCTAGAGCCTTCCTTCTGCTGATGTCTGCAACATCAAGAAAGAAAGGTGACTGTGCTTGCTGTAAACGAACTGCACTGCCAGGCAGGGAAGGACCCAGCTCAGCAGCAACCACTCTCGGGAACAGATGTCCCACGCTTGCCTGCTCTGCCCTACTTCCAAAGCTCTTACATGAAGTTTCCCCATACCCTTATCTTATCACCAGATTATCTTATTATTAAAAGATTCTGGAAAAGTGTTAGCTACTGTTATGGGGGAAACCACATCTTTCTTAAGCCACCTATTTATAAAGGTGTTCATTTCTACTCAGAGCTTGTCTAAAGGAGCACAGTGTCCCAGAGAACAGCAGCTAGTCCGCTGGCAAACTCCTCACGTTGCCCCTGTTGTGGGATTGAACTCATTGTGGCAATGGCAGGAAAAGTTTCCCAAAATCCCAAAGGTATAAAAGGCCTCGAGATGTCTCCATACAAACCAAAAGGATGACCAGGAGAAAGATGGTCAGCACTCTGCTAAACCTAATTCCCAGTTAGTCGTGGCTGTGCACCAGTATACCATCAGGCACTTTCAGCTCTTGGTGTATCTTGAAAACAGCCCTCCAAGGGAAGGAACTGCAGCCCATAATGCCACATACGTCTGTACATGCCCACTGTGCACAACACGGTTGTTTTGGTTTGTTTGTTTTTTACTTTTTCCTTTTGCTGTCAAGAAGAAAATAAATAAATAAACAAATCCCTCCATTTTCCACGCGTGTGCGCACACGCACAAGTAGCTGCTGCCCACAGCACTCACACGGGTTTTCATCTCGACAATCTATGCACGCTAACCGTGTATTAGCAGCTAATCCAAATTAAATTTAGACTTCAAGCCCCTGAGAGTTTGTGCCTTTAACAGTGTCAAATAAACACAAGACGACAAAGAAAGCATTTGCTATTGTTCGATGCCGCACGTAAGACTGAGTCTCTGAGAACATTACAGGTCTTTCCTAAACCCCTTGGAGGTAAGAAGCACAAGACATTACAGTTTGCTGATAGGTAAGTCATAGAAATGCACTATAAGCCAGCTGTGCATTCATATAATGGGCTTCCACTAATCTTATTTTCCTTCTTAAAAGACTTCTCATCCCCACCTTTTTCTCCTCTTCTAGGAGTGATGAGACACCTCGCACTAAGGCACTTCTAATTTGTTAGTCTGGAGATAAAATACTCTCGGGCTGCTACCAGAATCATATGGATTTTGGTCTCAGAGAAAAACAGAGGTGGGCTAAATCTGAAAAGAGAAAAAAAACCCCGAAAACCTATTTAGGTGTCAGAAAAGTACCCTACAAACCATCACTTAGCACTTCAATGGCATCTGTCATTCAGATGCAAACATATATTAAACCTCTGCATTTCACTTAAGAAAACAGAAGAGGAAGCTTGCCTAAAGCTGATAGAAAGTCAGTGGCAGGGTTAGAAATGGACTCAAATCTCCTAAATCCTGTGCCCAGCCAATGGCAATACAAAATACCCTCAATCTTCTCAGATCGATAGGTGCTTTTGCTTCTCCTCTTATTCAGGAAAAAGAAGTTGGGGGGGGGGGGGGGAAGCAGCTACGAACAGGACAGAAAGAGCCTGGGAACTCCTGTAGGCACCAGAAGAAAGTTGCAGGCAAGAACAAGTCCATTCATTCCAGTCTTAAGGATGCGATTCATATCCCCTATACCAGGCTGAGATAGGAATGAGATAAAGCATGTTCTAGAAGCATCGTTCTCTTTTCACTGACCTTAAAGGGAGCCTTGGCAACTAGCTCAAAGAGAAGCATCCACAGTCAGATGCCTGCATCTGGACCCTCCCCAAGCCACCGACGTTATTTGCCCAGTCACAATTAGGGCAGTAATTACACGCTACTGCTGTTGACATCTGCGTTTAATAAAGATTTCTGTCTGCATGGGTCAGGTCCTTCCCCCGCTTTTATTTCCAGAGGCTTCAGTTTTGTCCCACTAAACTCCAAGGAAAAAAAAAAAAATTGAAATCTTCATAGCTTGGCCTATAATTATGATATTACATTTGCTCTTGGAAAGAGTCTTAACTTTCTTTTAGTGCCAAGGGAAAGAAGATTGTGCAGCTCCAAGTTCTTGCCTGGTTACTTACGTGCTTAATCACTTGTGGATTATTTAAAAGAGGCAAGGATAAGGGGAGAGGTAGCAGGAGGGGCTGTGAGTTTAGATTCCAGATAAATAGCAACATTATAACCATAATGGTCTAAGCAAAGTCGGTAGAGAGGGGAAGGAAAAAAAAAAAAAGCAATCTTTCTAATTAAATGTACAGATAGCAGGGAAATATAGACAAGCTTTGGGTAAGCAAGCATTTCTTTCTTCTTAAATAACAGTTGTTATAACCTTAGGAACAACTTGAACAATGAGCGAGCATGCTTAAGAAATGATGGAAAATCACGTAGATACCGGGCATATAGGATTGTGTGCAAATCTCCTGTGTGATAAAGCTTCCCACAGCAGGAAAGTTTGTTTTCAAAGGAAATGACATGGGCAGCAGGTTGAGGTTTTTCCTAGGGCTATTTACAATACTCTTTTATTTTTCCTCCTCTCTTCTAAGCTTTTCAAAACTGTCAAATGAAAACAAAAGGCTGGCAATTAGCATATTTCAGAATTACATTAAGGTCTCAGCTTTAAAACACACAGCTGCCCAAGCCTGACTTTTTCCAATGCCAGGTGGAAGATACGAAGCCAAGAACCAGTCGCGAATACTGTGGGTCCCGGTAGCTGTAGGATTTGCAGGAGGCCGTGGTCTTACTGTGTCTAGGGACATAAATCACTACTGTTCTTTCTTTTTTTCTGCTTGTTTTTCCAAAACCGAAGGTGGCTGGTATTGCCAGACTCCAAATTCAGACCCTCAACAATCATCTCGGAAGCATCTGACACTGCATACATAGAAGAGTTTCCTGACTCATCAGTAAAGTAGCGCCAGCATTCTCCTCTCCTTGCTAATAAGGAAGGACTGCAATGCCTGAAACTAGAGCAGATATTTTTCCCCTCAAGTGTTCCCTGGGTCTTTGTACAGCAGCATGAACTACCCAAGGATGTTCTCTCCACACAGGGCCTGGCAATGTTACCGGACAATGAGCTCCTAACCAGGTAAAGGGTGAAAGGCTCCCCGAGGAGCCACCGAGGGAACACAGCGAGGCACAGGACCCTTCTCAGGAACACGGTCTCTCCAAGCAGCTGCTGCCGAGCAGAGGTTCAGACCACAAGGATTCAGACTGAGCCACAAAACCATGCGGATTTGCCCCCTGGCCCCAGAACAGCAGGGCTGCAGAGTGCACTCTGGCATTCCCAGCTTACACTCCAACGTCTCTTAATAAAGGCACACAGGCAGGAGTCCCTGGGGATAAAGCTGCTCTCCTGCTGCTGCCCTGTGACTGGCTAAGAGCTACAACTGGTCCCCGTCTCCTCTGCTTTCCCATAGCTCTGCTGGATCCCTGAAGCTCTCATCTGGGTGGCAGCAGCCATCAGAGGAGGCTGTGACAAGTAAGTGGCAAGCTAGCAACTGTGGCAGCAGCTCCAGGCGGCGATGGGAGGATTCAGAGTGCTCAGTATGAAATGTGCATCAGCCAAGTAGGGAACACTTGTTCCCCACTTGCCCAGTCCCATCTCTTTTCCTCTCCTGTAGCCGTTTCCTGTATTTTCAGGTCTCACCACTTCACACATAAGTCACATGGCTGCAGAAGGCAAAGTGGCTCTAGACCGTTAGGTTTCCTTTTGACAGCTACAAGGCCTCTTCTCACTCTCACCCTCAGTGCATACTCGTATCCTGTGATCAGCCTATCGGATCACCCACCCCCATGTATTTGACTGCTTTCTTCCCAGCTCTACTGGTGCTTATGGGTCTTGGAAAAAGCCATGAGAAAAAGTGACCTCATAAGCAGTTTGCTCACCAAGTCAGTTGGAGCTAGGTGTCCATCTCCTCCATCAAGTCCCAAACTCACATAAGAAAGAAGAAAGGAAATGATGATTCCGGCTGCTCCAGGAGTTCCTGCTACTGCCAATGAGAGGAATTTGCATAGCTTGTCCCCTTCTGCAGCACAAGCAACAAGTTTCTGCTGAGACTGTTTTTTGCCTTTCCTCCTTTTCCCCCCACCCTGCAAGAAGCAGCAGCAATCTTCTTCACATGCACAGGTGGCTGCAAAAGTCAACGGCCTACAGATGGGCTCAGCAAGTGCTTCTTACACCTGAGGTGGCTGAAAGATGGGAAGAAAACACCAGGAAAGCCCTGTCTCTTACACGCTCTGCTCATCAACTTCCGTTACGGAGCAGAGAGTGAGCTAAAAGCACCTTTGAGATGACCCAGCACCATTGTGCTTCAACTCACAGCGCCTGCAGAAGAAAAGCTACTTAGAAGCCTTTTACTGAACTGAAACAAACAGAGCCCTCACTCTACCAGTTTTTGAATGTTCTGTTTCTGAAGCATTTTGACGCTAACATGTGATTTCATAAAGCTGCAGCTATACAACACAAAGTGGTACAAACTCATTTCCAGTGACCCCTGAATAAAGAGGAGTCAGTGCAGGAATAACAGCCTTAAGCACTTGCTTAACTGCTTTTTGAACATGGATTGAATGCCAGACTGTGGTCATCCTATTAAAAGATAAACAAATAACCATACTTTCTCCTCTTCCCCTGGTCACCCCCCACCTCCTCCCAAAACTCCCAGCTCCAGCATAGCTGACACCAATCTATCCAAATTTGGGTTCCGAAGGACTAACACTGCAGTTCAGGATCTAAACGGAAGAACTGGTGTCCCCACCGTAAGAGGGACAAAGATCTGTTGGAACGAGTCCAGAGGAGAGCCACAAAGATGATCCAGGGGCTAGAGCACTCTGCTACGAGGACAGGCTGAAGGAGCTGAGAGCGTTCAGCCTGGAGAAGAGAAGATTCCAGAGGGACCTTATAACTGCCTTCCAATACCTGAAGGGATCCTACAGGAAGGCTGGAGAGAGACTCTTCACAAGAGTGTCCAGAGAAAGGATGAGGGGAAATGGTTTTAAACTGAGGGAAAGTAGGTTTAGATTGGATCTTATGAAAAAGTTCTTCAGTACGAGGGTGGTGAGACTCTGGAATAGATTGCCTAGAGGGGTTGTGGATGCCTCCTTCCCAGAGGTGTTCAAGGCCAGGTTGGATAAGGCCTTGAGCAACCTAGTCTAGTTGAGAGGCGTCCCTGTCTGTGGCGGGGAGGTTGGATGAGATGATCTCTACGGTCCCTTCCAGGCCAAGCCATTCTACGAGTCTATGAACGGTGACCACCATCACACCAAACACGAGGCAGCGATTCTAGCTGTTAGTTTTTCTAGAGGATCTTGACATTCTTTACCAGGAGAACTCTTCTTACTAATAGAAAAAGACATATAGGGCATACAATATAAGTAAATGACGCTATTTCCTGCACAGAGTGGGTATCACAGTGGAAGGCCGTGGAAAGACACCAGTGGGAACATCAGACAAAGGAACCTTGAGGACAAAAATCTTCAACCTGCCAAGACCCCTGATACAAATGACAGCATCGTGTACAAAAATGAAGCTTTGGTAGAGAGCAGACCAGCCACGTCACAGATTAAAAGCCACAGCACTGATAGAGTCACTTAGGGACATCTGAATGGTCATGATACTCCAAATGCATTTTCCCTGCTTCATACACCTAATGGAATCCTCTCAGAACTCATCAGCTAACTGAATGTATTTAAACAATCAACTCGTTAAACTCTAGAAAATACAGAAGAATAAATACATGGAGATCCTAGACATGCGAAGAGACGATTTGTTCTCTTTCCTAGATTTCCTTACTTTTCACATACGATGCTGCGACTCAAACTCTATATAAATTCTGAATATAAACAAGAAAAATAAATGAAATCAACCTCCTTGGCAGAACTTGAACTCCATTCGTCAGAATGATTAGTTTGGCCACTGGAGGGCTCCAATATTGTTCCAAAAGAGCAGAAGAAAGTTTACTAGGAAGGATAAACACATAACAAATAGCCTGGGCAATAAAGTTCAAACATAATACGCAGTCCGAACCAAGATCTATGGGCTTTCAAGTGTTTCATAAGACTTAGAGCTAATTTAACCGCTGTTTTATTTCTCTAGCACAAAAGGAGTTGAAGAAGAATCATTTTCATACAGTTTGCCTACAAACATCTCCTCAAATACAGCACCTATTAAAATTATTTTGGAATGCAGTAACAGAACAACTGGGTTTCTGCAGGAAAGCAAACCCCGTGGCTTTCCTCGGTACATGTCAGTAAAACACTTCCACGCGAACCCCCGGCGCTGCAGAGTACAACAGCAGTACATTCTTTGTCCCTCTCGTGACTCCAGCCTACTCAGTGAAAATCTGCCGAGGTTAAGTCATGCAGCTCAGCAACTGGGAGCACGGGGAGCAGAGCCTGCTACAGGAAGTCATTGATTCTCTCTTCTTTTTGGATAAGCCATTTGTTGGGAGTTGCCTTTTATTTTTGAAGAGGATTTATATGTTTAGGTATAAAAACCCAATCAAGGAATAACTGGCCCTAAAATCAATGGGTATTTTCCCAGTAACATGGCAGCCAAGATTTTATCAGAAAAATACATGTGGTCCTGCAGAAGCCAGTAAGGGCACTGATGTCAGCTGATAAGCTAATGAGTGCAGCTTATCAGCTGATAAGCTAATGACTGCAATGCTCCAGTTGAGAGTAAAACAAAAGCTATTTTAGTATAGGAGCATGAGAAAAAAGTATTTCAGACATCATTCTATCTACAAACTTACAGAAGGGAGTGAAATGTCAAAGTACCCCCCCACACGCACACACACACCTCCCAATCTGTCTGGCTGGAGGTGGGGGGAATTAATCCTGGGCTGAAATCCTCAATGCTGGAAGTTTCACACTGAGCCAAATTTTACAGCTGAGTTAAGCACTCCTGAAAATAAAGGAGGTTTATTAGAAATACTGAAAGATGCTAGTGGGTACTATGATAAGCCCAACTGAGCACTGTTCTTGTCTGATGAAGTGTACTGTATCGGGCTGATGCACAAAACATTGTGGTTTGCTGGCACCTTGCCCTGCGTGCACTATTTTTTCCACTTCTTCAATGTAAAAGAAAAAAAAAAAAAAAAGCTTGCTTAAAATATCCCTGCTGCTCTCCTGTAGCCCCTTCCTCCAGCACATCACATGTTAATGCCAATCTGCTGGGAGACTGCAATTTGAACATAATGAGATATTAATGAGCTTTGCACATGTCCCCAGTCGCAAGTTCCACCCCCCCCAGCTCATTTCTCACAAACCTAGAGAGATGCTTTGCTTGTTTTCCTGACACTGCAGTTGCAGCTCCCCCCCCACACACAAACCCTGCTGCACCGTTCCCCTTAAGCTGCCAGCTCTAAAGAGCACCAAATGGGCTGGCACTGCCTTGTTTCCTGGCCTAATGGATGCTTGTTTAAACACTGGAGCTGTTTGCATTGCTGCGGCTCACTGCATGTTAAACACCGTCCTCTGAAACCCTACGCCAATCCAATAAAGGTATCAGCAGTTCAGCGTGGGGAGGCAATTACTATAAAGTCCCAAGCGTGCCTTCTAAGCTCAAGGAAGGAAAATTTGATCGAACAACTAAAAGCAGAATCTGATTCGGTTCGGCATCACGTAGAGGACACAAGGTTTAACTGCAGCCAGGCCTATGGAGGGCAGGAGGAAATCAATGGATGAGCTGGGGAGAGCAACTGCACGTTATTGAGAGGGCTTTAAGTTGGCCTGTTAGCAATGCTCTCCTGCCTTCCGAGCTGCTTCCCCCCCCGCATCTGTCTATATGCCAAGGTGTGCTGTCTTTCCTTTCTTTCTTTTTTTTTTTTTTTAAATGATATGCCGCCAATTCCTTTTCACCCTTCATCAATTCTCAAAACAATTCTTCTCCTGGTAAAGGTCCTTCCCCTGTACAAAGTCATTGGCATATCAAAGGGGAAGTGTTACGCAGGAACAGCTATGACAGAGGGTTGATGGTAACCAAAAAAAGATCTGTGCCTCATTGAGAGATGAAAAAAAAAAAAAAATCCAAATTTCAGACAAATGACAGTCAATATTTCAATGGACCACCTCTTTACCTGGCCAGAGGCAGAAAATCAAGGGAGGAAGAAGCTCCATTTCCATTCATTTAATCCATAGAAACAAAGCTGCTTTAAAATGTTCCACTTCCTTTACTTTTAAGTGAGAGATAAAGAGATGGAGAGCGAGGGAATGTTTCCATTTTATACTTTCGGTGTTTTTTTGGTGTGGTTTGTTCTTTTTTAATTTTAAACAGACTCTCCGTGGTAAGTTTTCCAAGCACTTGCTGTGGCCACAGCCACCCTCAGGAACCTCTGAAAAGAGGATTTGCCATACCAGATCAGGCCAGCGGGCCAGCAGGCTTGGCATCGTGCCCCTGGCTGCATCCCACCCCTCCGGCTGCCAAGGGGCTAAAACCCACTGCTGCCCTCCATGCTGCAGGGAAAGGATTGTGCCCATGGAGGGAAATCTCAGGAGAGATCTCTCTGAGAGGGAACCAGTCCTCCTCAGAGCTGAGTCCCCAGTCCTCTGGGCCAGGTTTGTCCTGTGGAAGGACATGGCTAGCAGTGCCCAACAGGAACCTGCCCTGTGCCCAGAGGTAGCCATCATCGCCCCAGCCAGGGCTGTCATCTGGCTAATGGGCTTAAGGATGAAGCTGTCCCTCCAAAGCAAAGTTCTCACAGGTCAGAAATCTGGTGTGATCCTAACAAGTGCAGGCTGAAAGGTAGAGGGCTGTGCCAATTAACTGATTACCAAAGGATAAATGTCACTGGGCTGCGTCACTCCTGTCTAGAGACGCTGCTGCTCGCAACACCGAAACGAGGATGGCAGGGAGAGAAAGCACCGTCTGGTTTTAAGAAGGGTTATCTACAGAGGGGACTCCTTCCTTATTTGTTCTTTTTACAATTTAGGTGAACAACTTGTGGGGAGAGGATGGAGTTAATCCCAAGATCTCCACGCTCTGGAGTTACTCCAGGAGCTGCAAACCCCGTGTGGACTCAAGACTCGGTGCAGGCAACAAGATGCCACCGGCCACCCTGGTACAGCTCGCCGAAGAGTGATGGTCCGATGGTGTTTGGAGAGAAATTAGGGGCTTTCAACCAAGAGGGGAAAAAAAACTGTCAGGAAACATCTGTCTTGTTAAAGGGGAAAAAAAAAAACCCAAAAACCAAAGTATAAAAGCACAGTAACTTTCCTCTTTTCAGTTTTATAGCAAAATATAAACAAACAAACAGCTCTTGTTTTTGCTGGCACTCCTTACGAGGGCCGAGGGAGGATGAGCTGGAGACATAATGTCTAGGTAAAGGGGGACTCCTTCCACACACCGCCCTTCAGTTAGGGCTTTGGATCTGGAGATTTAATTCCCACACCTTACAACAAGGACGTCTTACTACTAAGAATACAGGGCAAAGAGCCCTGTCCTCCTGGGTGGAGCAATGCAGCAGCAGCCAGAGCTAACCAGTACCAAACCAAATAAAAGCCAGGCTGTCTTGAAAGCATCAGACCCAGAGGTCCCCAAGAGAGTCTCATCACATCACACCACTCCTCTCTCTTGAAGCTGAAGAGTACTGCTGCTGTGAGGGCTTGAGAAACCCGCTCACCTACTCACCAGTGGTAACTGGAATGATTTCCTGATGAGACTAGGGAAGGATGTGGCTCTTGAAACCATCAGCTTCTGCAGAATCTAGCCTTTAATTTGAACCAAACACAACAACAACAACAACAATTCAGCCCCTGTGACTGCAAAGATAACTTTCCAACTATGACCCGCTGCCGTGCTGGGTTTCTGAGTTTGCAGACAGGCTTCTCCTGTTGTTCCCAAGAAGCCACACAGTGAAATCAATAAGACTCATTAATGATAATCAGTACCCTATGGGCAGCAGCAAAACTGACAAGAATCCTGCCAATTTTGTCCTGCTGCTGTTACTTGGGGAAGCTCTGATTGACAGGAAAGGTAGATTTCCCACTTGCTTGCATTCAGCAGTGAGAGGAACTTGCAGACAGTCCTGCGGGAAGCTGCAGCCACAGCATCCCACAAAGAGGATCAGCATTTGCTCCAGCCAGAGAAGGGCTCTGAACTCTCACAATCACCTATATATACATGCAATGAGGTTCTTTTCTTTCTTCTTTTACATCCTGATCTACTGCTTATCCCTGAACACCACAAGAGGCTTTCCTGCCTCCTGACCCCACCAAGCTGGTGAGCGGATAAGCTTCGAGTCCTCACAGAAGCCCTACCCTCAGCTTTGAGATGCACGGGGAGCGATACCGCAAAAGACAGGCTAGGCTTTTAAATAATGCAAGGTGTATTAGATGGTATTTTCACTCTCTTCACTCTGGCACAATGGCCAGAGGATCTGCCACCTACTGTCTTCCCATCTGTTGATGTTAAACCACTAAGGAGATATTTTGGGACTCAAGGAAGGGACCCGATGGTCCCTTGAGCTTCTTCAAGGTCTACCCCCACCCCCCCCACACACACACAGCTCTCCTCACACTTCAGGGACTTCCAATTTTCACTTGTTCCCTTCAGCCCAGAATCTCTTTGGGTACAAACTGGCCTTGGACCCCACCAAGCATTCTATCTGACATGGAGCAGCACAAGCAAGAAAACAGGTATCTAGACAGGGACAGTGAACTCCCATGGAGATTTTCATTTCAGGATTAAATTATTACTAACTATTTAAAGATCCAGGTACTTGAAGGCATACATTGTACCCTTGTTACTTGTTGAAAACATATTTCACTATTTAATTTTAAATGGTACCTCTACAGGGACTGTTTAGTTGCCATCTTTGAGATCTGACTCGAGAAGATACACAAAAAGCACAGTAAGGTTTAAAGCAGAAAGAATTTCCTCCTTCCCATCCCCCTTTGAATAAAATGCACCATGATATCACAGCTATACATTTAGAGTCCGGGTGGATCATTCTTGACAATAAAACAGCCTTTTCCAGAACCTAAGCCTACACAATGGAGATAGTTTCCTATTAATCAATACTGTGGAAGAAAAGTGTAATAAATTGATGTCTGTACTTCTAATGTCTGTAATCTGCTTAGATAAAGAAACTGAACAATCTTATAATTCACACTTCCAAGGGAAATAAATGGAAGAATTGACAGAGCCTACATTTGTCAGGAGAAAAACCTAGGGGAGACAAAAAAGAAAAATCCCCGAAGTGTTTGTCAAGCATAGTATCATCTCATCAGATGATGCACAGGGTGACGCTGAGGTAAAGGAAATGGAGAAAATGCCATTTCCTGCTTCATTTCCTCCAGGGAAAAACTGGAGCAAGGTTTCATCAGATTAGAAATCCAAACAACCACATGTAGACTAAATGTTTTGTTTGCAGTTCCAGGCCTCCAAGGGAAGTACTCTGCTACAAGAGGCAACGGCTTAGCTCCGATTCCATGAAGGAGTGGCAAAAAGTAGAAGAGGAGTAGAAAAGAAACCAGTGACGTGACAAGTAAGGAATGGTGGTTGTCACCTCCAATACTGGTTTCCAGGCCCTGAGTAGGGCAAGTACAGGCTCCACGACAGGTGGCAAGGTTGCTGTCCTGGGGGTGAGAATTTCAGGTTGTCAGTTACGGAAACAGGAGAGGGAAGGAAAAAAAACGGCTAAACAAAAGCCAACCACCTCTCTTTTCATTTGCAGAACAGTTCAGGTGCCAAGGGTGCCTCAATTACACATACAAAATAGTCAGCTTTTGAAATATGCCAAGAGTCAGATCTCTACCCATCAGACAGGTACCCCAAACTGAAAGACATTTTGGAAATGTTTTCCCTTCCCGCCAGTTCACATCCATAGTCACTGCCCTGAAATCAGCAACGTTACACTGGCATTCAGCATCACGAGCCACACAGATCTACCACACAATAGCGCCAAAACCAGCAAAACAATCATCAGTTGCACCTGACTTCAAAGAAGTTATCTAATGGGAATGTTGCTATATGCCCAAACGTCAATAAACTGACACCAGCGGCTGTTGATTACATTTGGTTTTGGTTGTTTGGTTTGGTTGTGCTCTTTAAGAAGCCTAAAGAACGGAGGCAAACTGGATGCCGTTGGTATTGCAAAGTACTTTGTGGAACACCCTGAGAGTGGCCCGGTGTCATACGGAAAGCACACAAGGGATTGAGGGGCTTCAGGACACTGACACACAAGGGAGGCTAGAGTTGGCTTTCTAACAGCTGAAAACATCCCTGCTTTCGGTCATTTGCTGTGTCCCACACTGGAATGTTCAGTGCTGTATCTCAACCATCTCCTAAGACCCCTGCAACTCACAGGACAGTTTTTAAAACAAAGAGAAAACGGTGCTAGGGTTACCTCAAAATGCCTCACCGAAATCTTACTGAAGTTAGTTCCTCTGGGACAGCTCTGTCAGACTTTTCAAACCAAGAGAAGCCTTCGCTTCTTTAGAAGAGTCCTCGGCTTCATTTCCAAAGGATTTTGGCACTTTCCCAAATAAAGTGTGAGTTGCAGAGACGTTTCATTTGCAGTGAAGGAATGGGAATGGCCACTCTGTGTCCTAAGGACTAGATATGGCCTGTAAGGTGGTTTTTCTTGGTGCCCACATCAGCAGGGCAAACAAACTACAATTTTCCACATACTCCTGGTGTCTTGAGCGCTGACAGTTGACTGAAAGGATTGACAGCAATGAAAAGGATTATGGTTCATCAGGGCACCAGGCATTCTTCTACAAACTAAATGGAACAACTGTCCTCTTTGGCCCGAGACACCAGGATTTATCAATCCTACAAGGTAGCTTTAAGGTCATCCAGTAGCACACACTTTCTCTTTTCTCTGCTGCATGCTTAGACATGGTTATTAATGTTGAATAATAACACTGAATGGTTATTAATGTTGAACATGGCATCAATGGTGCTGAACTGCTCAGAGTAATGCAATTGCAGTAACTGGCACCAGTAATTTGCTTAGGGATCACAACACAGATGCCAACCTGGAACTCAGACCTCAGAAGCCATTTTTCAGAGGCCATGCCATTCACAGACAGCTAACACAGCTGCTCTCAGGAAACCTCACCCAGCTTTGATATTGGCACCCAGTCCCCTCCAAGTCACTCAGGCCCCAGATAACTCCAGCTGATGCCTCCTCTGACACGCTGCTCTTTTTACGGGGGAAACACCATCACATAGCCTTTGGTCACAGCAGCCTCCTCCCTCCCTCAGTGCACCGGGAAGCATATGGACGTGTGAGAAAGCTCACCACACGTTTCAGATCTTCGTTAGTTCCCCGATTTGCATCTGTTCAGCTGTACATTTGCCTTGCATCTGTTCTGCACAAGGAGATACTGCGGAAAGCTTTAAGAAAGAAAAAGAAAATCCAGACAAACGTAAGGCTCCTCTTGGCAGCTCTCTGTAAGTAGCCAGGTTGATAGTTCTGCCTATGGAAGTGGTAAGTTTTGCATTGTATGTACACGTTGTGTTGTCTGCCATGCTCCTTTGGAAACAAGCACACAGACTCTAGCAGCAGCAGTGTTGTACAGATTGAAAGAAACAGTATAAATCTGTTCAAGGCCTTCCTTTGAAGCCCTTCCAATAAAAGTTGAGGGATTATATATATATATATATTTTTTTTTTTTTCAATTTGAACAAGTGATTGCTCTGAACCAGAACGCACGGAATTGAAATATTCCTGTGCTGAATATAATTCTAGATTCTGATCTACACTTCACATAAATCCCCTACCTGGGTAACAGCTGCAAATCAAAACCAATACAGACATCACGGGTAGGGCCAAGCAGGCAGCTTCTCAGGCTGCCTGATTTTGGCAACTAATTCTTATGGCAGGTCCTGCCTAATCATTCCTTGCTGGCCAGAACGACCTCAGGAGCTTGGCAGATTTTGCGAGTAACACACAGTAGTGAAGACTCAGATTCCCCAGGAACCAGTTGTCTTGTCTCAGCCGTGACCGCAACCCAGCTGTGAATGCCACAAAATTAAGAGAAAACTTGAGTTGTACTTTGTGGGTAACCTGCCCACCCTCCCCCATTTTGATTACTTGGTCTTCCGGGACTTTATCTTCATTGTGGCTTACAAAGCATCCCTGCTGGTGGGCTGACACAAAGAGAGCCAGTAGCAAAGAAGCCTGCTATTGTCTTAGTCAGAAAAGTCTCCTCAGAAGAATTAAGTGACAGGAGGGAAGAGGAAACCCCATGGAGCAAAAGTACACAAAGGCTGTGCCGGCGCTAGCTCCGCTGCTCCAGCTCCTATTGATGGTTACTTCTGAAACGTGGCAGAAATAACAGAAACATCACCCAGCCTTGGTTTTAAGAGAGGAAAGAAAGGAGAATGTCCTTTTCTTCTCTCCCCCATTGAGCTGGCAAGGCCAGCCCCTGCCCAGCCTGGCTGCCCCTCGCACGCTGGCTCTGCCGAGCAGGACGTGTCCCGCATCGGAGGAGGCAATGCCCTGCACTGCTGTGCTTGCATTTCCTGGGCCTTTGGCCAGCTCGTGGTGGTTTCCCCGTCATATATCACACACACTCTTTGATGTTTACGGGCTGGGCAGCCTGTGCCTGCTAAATATTTACCTGATCTAACTTGCCCAGTCAAACTTTGGTCTGATAAGTGTATCATAGTAACAGGCGGCTCTTGACCTTCCGCACGTCTGCTTCCCAAGACCCATCCTGAGCGTGCTGGGAAACCAAAGCCTTGCTCATACAGCATTAGGGTTTAGGCAGAGAAAACTACAGAAGTGACTTTCAGCTCGGATACGTCACGGTCAGTCTCTCATGGAGAGGCTTACACCCTAAAGAGGCTGAAGTTTCCAGCGCTACCACTTAATAGGAGGAAGGAGGCAGACTGAACATTGTTTTGTCCAGTGCTTCCCTGCTCCTCCTTTCTACCCATCTACACTTCTCCAAGGACATGGAGGGCAAAAGATCTCAAGGTGCCTACGTTCCACTTGGCCAGTCCTGCCAGACCAGGCTTTGCGGTGCAAGCAGTAACCTTGCAATGAAGCAGCAAAACATGAAAGAGAAAAGGAACAGCATTAATACAGCTCTCCCCAAGAAGCATATTGATGCTGGGACTAGGAGTAAGGAGATTTCATTTCTTTCAGGGGAAGGAAAAAAATTCACAGTATTCTCACTTAAAACTACTTCTTATGCAGAGATGCTACAGAAGCCCTTAAAGAGCAGAGAAGGGATGGAGAGAGACCAACGGGAGGTAAAAATGGTTTGTTCATGAAACCCTCAGCCCAGCTTGCCTCAGCAAGTCAGTATTTCTCAGCATCAACCAGCCCAATCTATAGAGGAAGTACCTTCATGCAAACAGAACAGTGTTTAGCAAAGAAATTGTCTTCTTTGCCATTTACTTTATGTCCTGGGCAAGGTATTAGTCAAAACATTTGTTCTATGAAGACATATTAAATCATCCATTTCAGTCCCCTTTCTTCCAAAAGCTCTGGTCCTCTGTGGAAGAGCTTTTCTCTGCACAGCTCACAGAAAGCCAAGACACTCAGTCTCCTTTTTTCCTAGCCAAATATTCTATTAATCCTTACCAGTTTATTATTTTGACTCACAACAATCAGCTTGTTATGTAATTCTTAATTGCAGCAAGAATTATCTAGAGACTAATGCTTAGATCTCACTGACAGAAAGGATTTTTTTTTTTTTAATATCTTAGATTATGTTTAAAGAAACAAAAACACACCAAAGTTGTTCTAGGCAAAAATATTCATTACACTTTCACAGATGACGCCACTTTTGTTCTGGCATACTGTCAATAAAGCAAAAAACAGAACTGTAAAGGTCTTGGCTCTGTTTTTACATTGTCTTAGAATAGGTAAGCACAGAACTGCAGTGGCAGTATTTGGCCCCTAATTAATAAATTCAGCTCAACAAGTTCTTTCTCTCACTGTGAGAAATCTCATTTGAGCCAACAGTGCAGAATCCCGGGGAAAGCAGGGACAAGTGAGGTTTATTTGTTCAACCTGCAGCGTTTCAGAAAATGAGGGAGCTTTTCATCCTTTCTGTAGGAAATGAGCACCCCTCTTTGGGGAGGGCTGCCATCACCCTGTTAAAACAAAGCCAAGAAACACAGAACGCAGGCAGAACACCACCTCATGATCTTGAGTGATTTTACCCTCCCCCAGCCATCGGGGTTGTTTATTATTGTAGCAGTAATTTCCTAGTAAGATGCTGGAATGTCTTTGAGCGTGGTCCTGTCTAAATTAAAAATGCTTTCAATTATTTTTATTTCCAACTAGAGTCGCTCTCATTTGGGATTTTGCAAATGCCACTTGTGTAGATTAGTGCTCATCAGGTGAGCAGTCTCAACAGAATCCTTGCACCATGCTAATAGGAGAAAAATTCGTCTGAGTCCCATGAGGGAAGGAAAACAGTTTACCTTAGGTACGTGAATTTATATTGTTACATTATAAAAGCTTTGCAGATAGGAAAGTTTCTACCGGGTGTCAAGCTTCTGTACTGCATAATCTATCATCAAATCTCAAAGACATCTGGCCAATTATTTTATTTTCCTTGTAAAAACCAAGGGGGGGGGGGGAATAAAAGCAGATTTAACATTTACATTACTATTTGTGAAAGTGAAAATAATGTCTCTTCCAGCAAGTTATGTCCTATTTCCTTTTTTAGTGTAGCATGCTGACAAATTAAATAGTTCGCAGAAAACTTGTCCACTACCACTAAAAAAATGCAGGGGGTCATTTCCTGCTTTATGATAGCTCCAATCAATATTTTAAAAGAAAAAAAAAAGAAAAAGAAAAGGGAAAGAAAGAAAGAAAAGAGGGCAGACACTGCTCACTTTGAATTTCTTTGTTTCTTTGAGGAACCTTTTTCTAAGTGCAGCCTGGGCATGGACTTGCAGATTCCTTCATTTGACGAGACAGGAATGCACACTTTGGCTCTGCTTTACCTCCCCCCAGCACAGATCCTCTCCTGGTTCCCTGTTTGCCATCACACCTTTGCATGGCCGAATGCTCCTTGCTGCCTGACCCCTTCTGACGCAGGACAAACGCTTGGCAGTACTGCCTGGGAATTTCCCTCGTGCTGCCTCAAACACCCACCCCAGTGCACTAGCAGGAGAACTGTGGGCACTTCTCTTGAGTTTCAAAGAAATACCTCTGAAATCTGAGCCTCCGCGCTTGGCCATGTGCCCCCCCACACTGGTGTTTCTATGAGGTTCACGTGCTCGGCTTCCACATGTCTTGCTGCTTCAGTATGAAATGACCCTTGAAATCAAGAGCGATGCTTTCAGCAGGTAACGCTTCCATCTTGTGTATCTCTGAAGATGCTCTAAGCTTGAGGGCTTCAGATAGCCAAATACACAGAGGTACCAAGGGCTCAGGTCTTCAGGACTTAGTGACCAGGAGAAGCACCCAACATCTGGCTGGTGCAAAACACCAAAACCCTCTCCTGCCCCAGAGTGTTCACAGCAATGCAGTTTTCTCAGAGGAACTTCAGTGGGAAATCAGTCCTACATTGCATTAGAGAACTTTCCAAAAGGTGCCAGCTGTCCTTCACATCTATGGATGTCATTTAGACTGTCATCTTCATCCTCAGAAACATTTAGGATATTGAAATGGTGCTACCTGAATAAGAATTATAGAATGGTTTGGGTTGAATGGGACCTTAAAGATCATTTAGTAGCCTCCTGCCATGGGCAGGGACACGTCTCCCTAGACCACGTTGCTCAAAGCAACACTGGATGTGTTCAATTCAGTGATGGACTATCCACAATTTCCCAGGGTGAGAAGAAACTTGTATCCCTACACACAGCAGAGTTTCAGGAGAGGTCAAGTTTTTCATAAAAGTTGTAAAACTAAAACTGTTTCCCTAAACGTAATTCCTACTGCAAGTTACCTCGTACGTACACACTGTGCGAGGAGACTCGCCGAGAACTCTGCGGAATGAGGGAAACAAGCCTTAAGAAAAAACAAACACACACCACCAGACCCCATTTCCCCCGGATTTTTCACATTTCTTGATTTCTAAACATTTTCCCCTATAGCCTTAAGATCCTGTGCTGTTCGGGTACAGCACGCATGTCACAGGCTCTCTACCACCACAGCTCAGGTGCAGCAGCTCTGCTATTCTCTGGAGCAGAGCGTACCAGCCCCTGCAAACCACTTCCTGATTCCATGATAAAGACAAAAGTCTCCTTACACCTTGGCAGTTATTGTAAGGAGCAAGCAGTTATCTCTTAAGGCAGGGAGGCTGAATCACATGTACTTTTTCATTGTTTTTTGGATGAAGAACTTGCTAACTTACCAGTTTTATTTTTCTATTGCAATCCTCTAGCAGTAACACAATCACAAACACAGCAGCAAAAGCAGATCCATATTGAAATTTTAACAGGTAATTTGGGGTATAATGGAAAAGCAAATTGCAAAGGGGGGGGGGGGGCACGATAAATAAAAAAGAACAGCAAATGGAGGTGACTTCCTCTTGACATGGCTTAATTTCAGCTGGTGAGAAGTTAGGAGCTGGGAACTGCACAACTACTATCCCTGCTTTTGTCAGAGAATCCTTCTCAAGTTTCACCCAACCCATCTCAACTCCTGCTGCTTTTACAAAAGCATCGTAAAAATAGCAGCAAAACTGTGCTTTTTTGAAGCAAGCGGTACAGAAAAGTATCCTTCGCAAAAGCAAAGTTTGCAGCATGCTGTAATTAAGCTCACATCCTGACAGCAGGAGCATGAAGTTTTATTCTAAATATAGCAGAAGTCTCTCCAATGTATGAACCCCTTTTTAATGTGAGATTTACAAAATTAGTTGTTACGTGCCAGCACCCTCCTAGGAATTCTTAAAAAAAAAAATATTATGCGTTTTAACACGGGGAACTTTACAGCAAAGGATTCGATGGGATCTCTAGTGTTGAGAAACAAATAATCTTGGTTTGTTTACTAACTGCCTACAGAGAGCTTGGAGTGGGGCAGGCACTGCTCGTACTACAAGGCAGCTTGGCAGGCTGGCAGCAATGATACCACACTGAGTTTAAACTGAGTTTGCAAATCATGGTCTTAAATAGACACTCTCAGTACAGATCAGGTCCAAATCTTGACCCCAGCAGCATCAGCTGAAGGCAGGATAATTAATAATTTCCACCAGAGAAAGGAGATTCTGGCCTGGGTTTTACCTCTGTGTTTCTGGTTCAGGTCGCAGGCCTCGTCTGCATCACCTCTGCAGCAAAGAAAGCAAAGGGAAGAGGAAGGAAGCTCCTGGGTCATCCTCCAGAGCAGTGCCCATGTTACAGGAGCTTCTCTGGGTGTACTGTAAGCGGCCTGGGTCCTGGTGAGAGCCTCTGGACAGGTGAACTTGTCTCTGAGGCAACACAAGACCAGGCAGGACGAGTGCTTCCAACAAGGTGTGCGCTACAACTGCTTCAGGCAGCTGCAATGACTCCAGAGCAACTGGGTAAACTCCCATAAAAACAGCAACAGGCTCCTGACAAAAGCCATTTTTCCTTGAGTCCGGCCTAGCCCCTCCCCACACTCTGTAAACCGAGCCCGGCCGCTGGCAACATGCGGCCCAAAGCTGGGCTCTGGGGTTTGCGTCCCGGTTCACTGACTGGTGCAGAACCCAGGCCAGTCTGGTAGCAGCAGAACCCTGCTCTTCAGCTCTACACCTACACATGACCAGGGCATGCTGAACCTACAGGAAAGTGGCAGGAACACGGTGACACCCTGGTGACACTAGCAAGTGCCAATACACTCAGGTACTGAGAAGAGAAGCCTTGTTCCCCAGACTACACTATCCTAGTGGAGCCCGACACTTCACCTTTTTCTGCCCTCTCCTGCCCAGCGTGTAATCTGTGCAAAACAGAAGCCTGCTGCAGCACACCATCCTTCATACTGGTCAGCACCCTGGGCAGTTTCTACATCGCTCCCCTTCCTGAGGGTGGGCATGGCAACACTGGACCTGTGAGTCCCTCTTTGATCCCCAGGCTATCTCGGGGAGAGCTGAATTACCTGACTCAGCATCCCGGGTCCTGCCTGTCTGTGGCTGCTGCTCTGCTGGGAAGCCTTAGCATTTCTCCTGCTCCGTACAGCATGATGCACAACCAAGCTCTCTCCAACTGCACATACCAAAACTCACGTGGAAGAGCCAGCGATGTCACAGCCTGTACCGATTCTCTTTAAAAACAAAATTCCGAACCCTGTATTTTGTTAAGAGGCTTCAGACCGTGCCTGGAAGCTGCAGTATGTAACTCTGAGCAAATCCACCATTTACCCAAGGCTGTTTTCCTTGTGGTTTTTTTCAGCAGCATGCATGCATGCCTTCCGTGTTTACTGTCAGCAATTTCCAATGTGCTGACATGGCTAGAAGTGACCACAAAGCCAATGCAAGCAGGCAAAGAGAAGAAACAGAAGTAGAAGCGTCAGGAGGTGCAGGCTCAAACTTTGCACTTTCTGCGGCAATAACTACCAAGGTAACCCGGCTATCACGGGAAAGAATGTGATTAGCACGACTTGGAGCAGCCTCACCTTTTTCCTCCTCTTTCATTAACCAACAGAGCTTTGTTCCCGGTGTTGCTATTTTTGTGGCTGACGCACGCGAAGAGCGAAGGAGAGTGCCTTCCGCACTCCAAGTGCTGGATTTCTTTGCCTGTTACTGGCTCGTTCAGGGTGGCTGGGTTGTTTATCCAGCAGCTTCATGGACTTCTCCTTCACAGTTTTAACTCCAAGAGCAAATTTTGGTTTGTATTTGCTTATTTCTGAGCAGCAGTTGAAAGATGAACAATGTAGTGCCTGAAAACATCCTGGGGATGATTAATAGAGACGCCAGAAACATCACCACAAATTTTAGGTCCCCAGCTTGCCATGCCTTCAAGGTACAGGAATGCAAACTCATACACGCAGATTTCACGTATCTATACCTGAATTTTAAGAAGCTCTATGCAAAAGCAAAAATATTAATGAACCAGGACAGGTTTAAAAAATGCATCTTAACCTGCGATTGCTTAATAACAACTTGCTGGTATTTTTACAAGCAAAACTTGTCAAGCCTTCCTCTCTGGGTTGTCCTTCTGTTTAGACTAAGCAGCTGGAACAAGTAGAACCAAGCCACGCAGGCTGTTGTTTCCTGTAACTCCCAAGCTGATGCGAAGCCATTTTTTGGAAAATGAAAAGAACCAAATGAAGATTTCCTTACACTCCACTGGAAAAAGCCCATCTCTATGGAAAAGCTTTACTATAGTAACTTGTTAACAATACACACAAAAAGCTGCCCATGTAGTAGAAGTTTCCATTTCTCCTTAAGTTTAGTATTTCTCCATTGTTACACGAGTTACACTACAGGTGGCAGATACTAATTACCTCAAATGGCAAGGGGTTGGAACTACGTGATCTTTAAGGTCCTTTCCAAACAAAACTGCTCTATAACTCAATGATTCTATTAAAAAAAAAAGAAAAAGATGTTGATTACAATTCAAAACCTTGCTCTGAATTAAATAAAATTCCTTGTTTCTCCTTATTTTGGTAGTGTTTCCAATGCAAATAGGCTCTATACGTTAGAATAAGAAGTCCTGGGGGTCACCATGCCTGAGATTAATGTACATACCACATCGCATCCAAATAACAAGCACTGAAAAAGCACTGGCACCCAAACACGTCTCTAAGGAGCTGCCACCAATTACAGATTTAATCTATACATAGTGTCAACGAACTCTTAAGTGTCAGCGTTTTTGCAAGAGAGATCCAGCCCTTTGCAGAAGAAAAGAGTGAGGAAGAGGATGACAAGTCCTCTGTACACTGCTGCTTTTGCAGGGAGCTCTCAATCTCTCCTGCTTTTATTGCCTGGGTTCTCCTCATCCCAAGTTCACCACCACTGAGTGTACCTCCCCGTGCAGAGAGCTGAGTAACACCTCCAGCTAGGATGAAGCATTTGATGTCATGGAGCTGCTGGATGCCTGTGTTGTGATGGTCATAACTTGTTCGAGTGAGGAAAGAGAGCACCAGTACAGATCGCACCACCTGCCTGTCCTCTGAGGTTGTATCTCTAGAATCAATAATTTCCCTGGCCAGGGTCCGACGTCCCAGCCGACAGGATCAATTCGGAGGCATGATTTGATAGTCATGCTGCATTGAACTCCTTGCAAATCCCAGTGGTGATTTAAGAGCTGTGCTAAGAGCAGAGCCGTGAACTCTCCTGACTGGAGGCAAGATCTGAGTTTCCCCAGAGCGACATTCAGCCCGAGTCTCTTCCTGGGCTGTGCACAACCACCGCTGTCTGCTTACAACGCCAGACTCGGAGCGAAGCAAGAAAAGCGCGCTCACCCTCAACGTAACCTGCACTCAAGCAGCTGGGCTGCATAAGCACTCCCCTCACCCAGTCCAGTTTTGGGACAGCATGTCCTGGTGGAACACCCATCTGCAGCGGTTGTATAGCTCCTTCCAACTCCCCTCTGGATCAGCTACTGGTTTCCTCGCAAGCTCCGAGCACTCGCTCGTTCATATGCGCAGCTTCAGGTGAAACAACACAAACTAATTCCAGGAGTTTAAAACGGACCCAGGACCTGATAAAATACCCAGCAAGAAAACTGTTTGGAGGGAAAAAAAAAAACCCTTAGGTTGTTCTACAAGCACTTTTATCTTTGGAACCCAAATAAGATCCCTATCACCCCTCAAAATACGAATTTCTGATTTCTTAAGAACTTCCTTAAGACTTCAGTTGAAAATATTAACAAGAGTCTTTTTTTAGCCTAAGGCACAAGTAATTCTCAGGTTCTAATGGACATGGATGGGCTTTCATGTCCCTGACCCTGGGGCTGCCAGCCCCTGCCCCAGCAATGCTGCAGCAGGGTTGGTCTCCAGCTCCCCACAGTCCTGCCCCGCCACTCACAGATCCACATCCCATCCCATCCTCAGCCCATTCCCAATGCCGGGGGCTGCCCTGCTCCTGTCTGGGGGTGGGAAAGGCCCAGCTGCCCATGGGGAGCCCCCGCTGCCCCCAGCCCCAGAAGAACCCTTGGCCCATGCAGCACCCTGTCGGTAAGTGCTGGAGGATTCGCAACAAGCTTCCATTAATTAATTTATTAAAATAGGTTTTTCTAGGCCAGTAACTGCATGAAATTTGTCAGGTTTAGATTTTTTCCCCTTACAGCTGTTTTCAGTCCAAGATACCAGAAAACCAGCCATAAAAATAACTAAGCCTGTCCTTTTTCCTTTGTCCCAATTCCAAAAATTGCAAGTTTGGACCAGCTTCAATGCAAGTACCTCTCACAGCTGAAAATCATAATTTTTATTAATGTTCTCTGTAATTACAGAAGGTAGAATTATTTATGTAGCAAAATGGACCCACCAGTCCTAATAAAATACGTTGTGAATCTTTTAAAGACGTCTGCATCCACGGCAAAGTAAAAGAGAAAGAAAGAAGATGATGGCTTCACAACAAGCTCCCAGCACCACTTAACTTCAGGCACTGGTGCAGCAAGGTATAATGAACATAGGTCCCTGTAGAGTGGACAGGGAGAGAGAACTCTCCAGAGAGCTACTCTGATCGTCTCGCCTGACTCTTACGCCAGATGTGCCTCCAGAGGAACCTCTTACTGTTGACACCTCAGATGTGGTGCAAACATCCCCTTTTCGGGAATAGAGTTTGCACACCATGAAGATAAGGAGCTTGTAAAGCTCTAGCACGGGAACGGGGACAACTTGTTCACCCAGCACCTGCCAGCGTGGGCCAAGACAGCACATTCGAAGTATGTCATGTACCCTGCAATCAGGGGAACATTTTTGTCTAGTCAAAGGTGGCTCATAATGCTAAACCTGAGGTTTCACTAAAGATCTAGGGGAGAGAAGGTGTTTTCCTTCTCCCACCAGCCAGTGACACACATGAAAAGAACTCGTATCTACTTGGTTTTGATCGATCAACAGAGCTAGAAAACTTTTACGTTCGTCACTGCTGCCATTCCCATTTCAACTTCTAAAGCTAAAAGCATGATCAAAATGCCACATCAGCTGCTGCGGTGAGACATTAACTAACTGTGGGTTGATTTGTTGCTGAGTGTCTTTCATATCCCTTCCTAAACTGCAGTAAAAACATTCCCTGAAAGTGAAGCCAGACGGGGCAACACAATTATGATAAGAGTCGCAAAATATAATCATTTGCATATCCGTGACTGACACAGAAGATCATTAATTAGGCATTCTGAGTTTAAGTATATATGTATAAATTAGCATCTATTCATCATTTAAACTGTAATAGTTTTTTTATATCTGAATATTAACTATCAAGGAAAATGATTAAGTTTTCTGTGGAAGGGCATCCAACAAGAAATTCTATCAGCAAAAATAAAACGAGAATTACAAAAATAATCAAAATATTTGAGTGAACGGGGAAGAACCTGACCTCAGTAGAGCCTGTCGCTGCTCTGTTCCACAGCACTTGGTGCAAGCTCTCTCTGCTGCCTCTCCCACCATCTCTCAACACCAACGCGTGCGCATCCCCAACAGTTCTCTATGGCAGGAGCATTTCGGGAGCGCTGGCTTTGACCAAATTTAAAAGGAATGTAAAAACCTTCAGGATTTCACACATCTGCTATCCAAGCAATCCCTACACCTCATTAATATTAAAGAAGACATAGACCAAGAGCAGAACTTTTAACTGCACCTCTACCCAGAAGAGCTGCTGAAGACACACACCTTGCACTAATTCTTACCGGGGAAAAATAATTAGAAGGAAACAGGAGTTTTGTGGGTTTTTTTGAAAAGATGAATGTAACCTCTCTGCCAGGAAGTACAAGACACTTCAAAGGCTGTACTTTCACAAATGGAAGAAATCTGGTGATTTTGGAAGCGCGAGATGACAACTTGGAAAATTACCAAAGCTCACAGCTCTTGAGAAGTAAACAAGACAGGAATGCTGGAAAACTGATAGGCAAGACAGAAACTAATGAAGATATAATTGCCAATACCGATAGCAGCAAAGTTTGTTTGGAGCTACCATATACACAAAGGGTAGATTAATTATAATATATGAAAAAAAAAAGAGAATATAAAAAAGGGATCCTTGGGTGGCATAAGTGGAAGCAGCTGCTTTGCTATGCTGATTTACCCTTTCCAAGCATCTGGCCTGTACTTTTACAAACACCAATGCCTACAGTCAACCAGAAATGGAAAACCAACAGAAACTGTATCCTCCAAAGGGTGCATATTTAGCTAGCAGAGAATAGAAATGAACTTCATACCGTGGAATTTCTTACTAGGCTACTGGTGTGTGGCAGAACTGGTGAGACACAGAAAATGGAAAGCACACTAGCAAAAGAACAAGCTGTAAAACCTTTGGTTTCTTCTATTATTTTTCCCCTTAAGAAATAGGGAACGTTGACTGTTCCCTGTCCATCAAAGTGGTGGTTTTGACACACAATGGTTTGGCAGCTGCTGTCCCAGCACCGTCTGCATTTGTAGAGGTGGAAAGTCCATGACCACAGTATGTAATTTATGTGATATATGTGTGATATCACCAGGAGTAATACAACTGTGTGACTGATACCTGAGTTATTTCAGTTGGATGACAAAACTGAGTAGCTGGGAAAGCAAAAAGAAAAGGAAAAAAAAAAAAAGGAAGAAGTTTAGGAAAATCTGATTTAAAAAAAAAGAACCAAAAACCTGCAGGTTCCTTTATGATTCAAGGTTCCTCAATCTGTCTAAATTTAGATTCAGGGGCAGCAAGCACAAAGAATGCCCTCCTTATTCCTCCCATCAATATGCAAGCCCACTGGCCTAGCCCAGCATCTCTGCCTTACCCTATTATTACAATATCAGCTTATCTGTATCTTTACAATATCCATACACAGAACCCATTAAAAGAGTGAAAACTCATTGAAAGATGTGGACGGACACACACACATCCAAAAGAAAAAACTGGCACCAGAGTGTTCAGTGGTCTAGGCTGCTCCTCTTTGACTTAAAAAAAAAAAGAGGAAAAACATCTCTGCCTTGATTTTCTGCCTTTCTGCAAATGTAAATCTGTCTGTCATACATCATCTCTGCATTTTGGGGTTGTTTTTAGCTCTCAGACTCCAGGTCTGATCTAGAGAGTTGTAGAGCGCTGACAGCTCCCACTAAAAACACGCACGGATGACTCCAGCTTTGCCAGAACGAAGCGGGGGGCGGGTACAACTTTCTAAAAGTCCTTCAGAGCAGACAGAAAGAACTTGTGATTTTCTGCATGCCAGCTTTTGAGCTCATGCCTGCTGAGCGTGATCCCTGAAGTTGCAGGGCTCGTGAGGGCAGAGAGAAGACAGGTCATACCTATGTCTTGGGGTCAAGCAAAGCTGCACTGAACAGTACGTAGATGAAGCTAAAAGAGGATCACAGGTAAGGTAACAACATACAGAGAAGCACAGATCACTTCTCCTGGTGTCAAGGCAAGAATTATAACCACTAAAGCTAAGAAGATCAATTGAAGTAGCAGAGAATCCTTAGTGTCAAGAACATCCATCCACCAATCCTGACTAAGGCCTGCCATGCAACAAGCCACAGAAACCACACAAAGAGAACAGAAAAGTCAGGTAACAGCTAAATAAAACCTGATAAAGCAAACAGGCCAAACTTAATACAGGTGGGTGTGTTGAAATGTCATGATCAGATACCAACAGGACAGGGGAAGGTAGTCTACAAGACCCAGTGCTCAAAGCAGCCTCAGTGAAGGGCAAGATTCCCATTTCCACAGTTAATGAAAGAGCAAAGGCAAGTCCCTGTCATAACCTTGGAGATTTTATCACGAGGACCTGTTCTTCTGTGCCTAAGAAGCTGCTAATGATCTGGTTGAATGGGCGTGAATCCCTGAAGGAAGGATCCTTCAAAGACAGAGCAAAAATCTTTGATTGAGGCTTTGAATTAAATAAAGTGGCTTCAGATAGTTCGGGACAAATGGAGCTCTCAAAGCTGGACGTAATTCAAGCATTTGTCCCAAACTCTTGTAACATCCACTGGATACAGAAAGGGACTGCTTTCTTGAAAATACTGTTCTGGCAAGAGAGGTTGGGGGGGGGGGGGGGGGACCAACCCAAAAGCAACAAAAAAAACCCACCCCATGGCTACATGTGCTAGGCCACAGCGTTTGTGGGAGGTCCATTTCACTGCCTTGTGTTTCATGCTGCTGCAGCAGAGACAGACCTTCCCCTGAGACAAACCAGTTGTCTCAGTGGCACACCACAGCCCACACCTCACTTACACCTTGTTCCAGGTGTAGACTGCACGGACTCGGGGAAGGGTTCACAGTGCATGGACTCTGCTGGAGAATATCACCCCAATAAAGAACTCAGATTGAAAGAGCATTAAAGGGTAAGAGGAAAATTATAGGACGAGAGCAAATGGCCTCAAGTTGCACCAGGGGGAGACTTAGGTTGGACGTTAGGAAAAATTTCTTCATGGTGAGGGTTGTCGATCCCTGGAACAGGCTGCCAGGGAAGTGGTGGAGTTACCATCCCTGCAGGTGCTGAAGGACATCGTTTAGTGGTGCCCTGGTAGAGCTGGGTTAACAGTTTGACTCTTCCAACCAAAATGATTCTGTGATTCTAAAAGGGAATCACCTGCAAGGGCCCAGAAGCATCAAAGGAAGAGAAGGTTAAGCAAAGCCTGAAAACAAACCAAAACAAACCAAAAACCCACCAAAACAACAAGCAAAAAACCAAACCACCAACCCAGGTTTGCTTGCTGGCTCTTGCCAACAGGTACCCTTTCTTGAGCCTCAAAAAACTGAATTTACCAGAATTCTGCTCTAGCTAGAGCAACACTAGTTATACAACTTGATCTTAATTGAAATATTTGGTGCCTGCTGATATGTTCAAACAAATTCACCAGATCTTGATTATGCGCTGGCAATTAAAGCCATTAAGTCAGTAGACAGACAGCAGGTTATTTCATTGCTATTTGACAAAGCCAGCCGTCGTTCTTTCCCCCTGTCTATGTGACAGCACTGTAATTAGCAGTAATCAAATACTATTTGTGCTAGGTGTTGTGAGCTTGCTTCCTCAGCTAGCAAGATACCTCTGCCAACTGCAGAACACAGAAATCTACCTCTGGTCAGACGATGCACAAGATACAAAGAGGAGAAGAAAACAACAAAGCACGGAGAACGAAGGGCGAGTGCTTATTTCAGGCTGAAGGGGTTTGTTCTCGAAAGCAAGATTCAAAATTACAAACATTTTTTATTTCTGCAAGTTACATACTAAAAAAAATTAAGCTAAATTACAAAAGCCTGATCAAGTAATATTGTGAAATACAATAATAATTGCAATTATATTTAGCATTTATGTATTCCCTGCTTGAGAAATGCATACAACCGCCATTAGCATTAATGGGTGTTTTCTACTCATGCATCAAGCAGAGACTAGAGCCTAATAGTGCATTACATCTTCAAAGTGCTGTACAAACATTAACTAATTAATCCTCATAACCACCCTGCGTCGTAGGTAAGTGATACATGAAATGCGTATCTGAGCAAGCCCGAGAGCAAGACAGCACCACTCCACGCCCTTCAACGCAGACCAGAAATTCATCACGTTTATCCTGCTGTTGAATTCTCAGATGTATTTTACAAGAGCAAGAGGGAGACCCACGGTGAGCCAAGTTCACTGAAGCCAGGGAGAAATAAAGTAAATTACACCTCCCTCTCTCTTCCCTCCTCCCTGGACTCTGGTGAGCTGCTCACCTCTTGATGAGCAGGAAGTATTAACGCCCACAGCTTCCCCTTTGGATGTCTACTGGGGGAAGAGAGCTCTTGAATCCTACGAAGAAGAATGGAAAAGATCCACAGGAACCTCATCACTGCAGACTTCTCCTCTGTCAGTCCCATCCCCTTTGATAGTTTGATCTTCTCCCCTTTCTGCTACTATTCTTCCTGGCAGGCTTTCAGCCTTCAAAACCTTTCAACAAAGTCTGGATATCAAAGTTGCAACAGGACCCCAGGAGGGGGAACTCGGTCCATGATTTGGGTATTCCAATTATAGCACCTGAGTGATTCCTCTTGAAACAGCAATCTATCAAGGAAAACGTTTTATCTTTCCCTGATTAAAAGGTACTGCGTTCTGAACACCCAGTTTGCAACAGGCCAGGGGCGGGAACTTTGATGGAATAACTTTACAAGCAGCCACTTCTGTTAACACCATGCAGAGAGGTCTCTGGACATGGAGGCGTTTTGGAAAGCTAACATGACAACACGGTAGTACATCATGAGAGAGGGGGGTGCTCCTGGAGAAGGAAGCAGGGGAAAGGGTAGAGGTATTAAATCAGAAGGGAAAGAGCAAAAGCAGACCAGGCAGTTAACAAACACATCACACTCCACCATCTCCACCGCTGCTCTGCTTTCCAAACCTCCCTCAGCCCAGCACAGCCCACAGCGCAACGGTGAGGTAGCGGTTGCTCTGGCAAACACACACAAAGATTCTAAAGGTGTGTAAGTTGACCCCAAAGCCTTGGGAGCTCCAAGTCAAGGCCACAGGTGAAATCCAGGGGTGTCTGACAAGCTGATCTTTCTCACAGAGACCAAGCTCAGCTGTCCTCTCTGCACACACAGTCCTGATCTCACCGGCAGCCACGGGCACTTTGCCACGGTTGATACTTGCCTGCGAAACAATCTGCACCATTCACAAGCCCCAAAGCAGATGGGTGAGCAGGGAGCAGCACAAGCACGAACAAAACCACCCATTCAAGAGAGAAAGATGCTTCTTCAAGTGTGTTTTCCTACCTTCTGGTGTCATATCAAACACAAGAACAGCCAGTATGAAATAAGAGAAGCTTTCTTTGAAGAATGCTTAGAGTTTTGCTTAAAGCCCACGCAAATTATACTTCAAATGCCAAATCTTCAACTAAAGATGGTGCTCAAAACACGTTCACCCCGACTCCTTTCGTGTGCAGAGTTCAGGGCTTGGATGTCAACGGGAGCTGTAGATGGCTCAGCTGGTGTGGTTGGTCTTTAAAGATAATAACACATTCGAAACAGTCTGTTTTCATTTGCCACAGGCTGCCTAGAGAGTTTACAGACACTATCTACATATGTACTTGTATCAATACACAATATTAATGAAGTTTCAACAAGGCTGTGTATAAGTGTTCATAGAAAATGATCTTCCACGTGCCCTGGAGTTCCTGGTCAATACTTCAACAAAATATACTATGGAAATGGTAGTGACAACTGTGAAGCTCCTGATGCTTGTGAAGGAAAAAAGATCTGAATTTTGGTTAAAAGTTTAACTGAAATTTCCAGGTACTCCTATTCGGTTTGTAAAACTCAGATTATGACTTTCAAAACTGGGGGTACACAACTAGGGGGAACTAAACCCGAGGGGAGTTACAGCTCTCCTCTACTGACCGTGATTCCAGAAGTGCGCAGTGGTAGCAGATGCAGCCTTTGCCTTGGGTGCCCCTGCACCAACCATTCTGATACCGAGTGACAGAACAGTGCCTTTCCTAACATAAGGCAAGCACATGGCTGCAGAAGGCAACAACGTGGGATTTTTTTTTCTGCATTAGAACTAAGAATTCGTGTATTATTTTTATCTGCTTTTCTTTCAAGGAAGTAAAGGTTTTCCCAAACTTTTGTCTTGGTGAGAAATCAATCCATAAGCACGAGGCAGCCTCCTAATCCTGGAAGCTTTCTTGCATGCTGAAAAGATCGCCGTGAGCTCTGCCCTCACAGGTCTCATAAATTTTGGGGCAAGTGTGTGCCCCCAGATGCCTCCGCCTTCCACACCCTGCCCCTGACTAGGTGCTTAGATGCACCTTCTCTTCCCTGAGCAAACAGTAGCCCTGAAACAGTCCCCATGCAAAACTCCTGCAACAACAACTTCACACTGCCCCATCTTCCCAAAATAAGAAGAACAAAAGGAAATTTCTTTCATGCCTTCCCTAATCCTGTTGCTTGATACGGAGAGAGAGAAAGAGAGAGAGAACAGCACAGAGAAATGAGATTGTGAGAAACTGGTCTCATTTCAAAGAAGCCCTCCCTCTCCACCAGTAAATATTCAGCAAATGTTGTGACCATTTAATTTCTATCCTCTCTCTCCCCCTCAGTCAATAACTCTATAATTTCCCGAGCTGTTGAGGAAATATTCCCTGATCAGCTGAAATTTAGTGTAGACAAATGCAAGGTAATGCACATAAAAAGCAGCAGTTTCCTCATACACGCTGATGGATGTTATCTTAACTCCAACTGCTCTGGAAAATTCTCAGGCATCGCTGTAGGCAGCTGAGTGAAAGCACCTGCTCTTTGTACAGGAGGACAAAGAAGTGGCAAAGAAACAAGACAACAGGGTGGGAGAACGTGTCAATACAAGGAAAGAAAAAAAAAAGTGAAGCCATATGTAAGGCTTTCATGCACACTCAAGCACTAGTGCTTGCTATCTCATTTCAAAAAGGATACAGGAGAATATAACTTATTGCAGCCATGGAGAAGTTTCCATCAGAGGAAGGATTTAAAAGATTGTAACTATTAAGTTTAAAGAGAACTTAGGTCAGGACTGACATGATAAAAGGTATGTCAAATAATAGATGCTTTAAGAAAGGTCCCAGAAATGTGTTTCTCTCACTTTTTTTTTTTTTTTTTTTGAAACAGAAGAAAATGAGGACCCAGACATTTAATGGAAAATAGATCTAAAGGGCAGTACATTTCAAAATAATACCCAATGCCTTCTTGGGACAAAGGTCTCAGAGATTTCAAAAAATAATACATGTTCATAGCTGAAGAGATTTACAGTCTTGACACAAGTTTGTGTGGGCTGTCAGTCCTCCTGCTTCAGCCAAAAGATAACTGTGATAACCAGGCAGAGGTAAAAAATTCCTCCTTGGAGACCTCACTATGTCATCCCTCAGGGCTTCCAAAGCACCCACACAAGCTGAGCACTCGTCTCCTTCCGAAATCCATGGGAGCTAGGTGCCCAGATCCCGCAGTGCTGTTGACCATCCCCTCAACCCCCCCAGACCTCCATCTTCAAACATCTAAAGCTATGCCTATGTGGAGCAACAGGTAAGCATCACCTGAGCCTGGAGAGACCAGACTAGCTTTGGCAGTAGGAGGTCCCAGCTCAGCGTGGACTCTGCAGCTGGTGATGGTGGCTGGCAGAACCTGCAGGGCTGGTGCTCCTTGCAGCACAGGGGCAGGGGGACAGGGCTCCATCCTCAGATAGTGTACAGCACAGACTCACCTGGATCACCTCACCAACTCCTGTGCTCTGGTTCTGGCCGCTGCCAGGGTGGCTGAAAGACCAGGGGCCCCTGCTGTCCAGTGCTGAGGACAACCCCCTTCTCCTTTGGTGTGTCGCACAGCTATGTTCGGGATGAGTGTGAAACAGCCACGTCTCTGGGTTCACAAGGAACCTGACAGGCCTCCCATGGAAAGCTGAGATTGTGTTGCATCAGATCAGATTCTGGCTTCATTTGCAAACAGGCCTAATTCCGCTCTCACTTTGACTTTCTCGCTAATGCAAATGAATTAACTCCAGCTATATGCTAATTCCACTAAGAATACAATTCACAAATTACAGAAGGCTATTTTGGGAATTTTCTTTTATTTTATGAAAGACCCTTAACTCTCCTAGTCTTTCAAAGTAAGCCAAAGTATTCAGATGTTGCTGGTACAAACTGCATCACGCAAGACACAGACATAAAGAATAAAACAAGTGCTATAATTTAACATTCAGGCAGCCGCTGCACAGCCCCTACACATTGTTGCACAGGAACAAAAGTTTAGAATTGACTCCTCTTTCCAGAGAAGGAAAGGAACCCCCTGCTGGCTTTTTGTTTTGGTTTTGGGTTGTTTTTTTTTAAATCACAGTCCCGTGGTTTGTGCAATTACAAGAATGTATAAACGGAGCTGCTTGGCCTAAGGAATTTCTCGTGGCACCAAGCAACGCAAAACGCTAGGATCCTTGCTTGTTTGTTTGCTTTATGTTTAATGTTACTGCCTGATTCCCACCACAAATCCCTTCTAGCCTTTGCCCAATTACTCACTGCCATAGCTGACCAGTTCCCCTCTGCAGCACTTCAGGCCTGAGTTGATCACAATAACTCAGGAGGGTCTCATCCTTCAGAGTGCCCAGCACTGCCAGAATCTGGGCTTCACAGCGACCATTCTCCAGCAGTCAGGGCTGCTCTGGCCAAGCCAAGCACGTTGCCGGCCTGCCTCCCTAGCTTGTGTTTTACAGTCAACCAACACCCCCTCTCCCCCTCGCCTTCTTTTCATAGAGGATTCCAGAAAGATGGCAGTCAAAATGCAGCTCTCTATGGAAAGAAGACAACTTATCCTCCCCATGGGCAGAAAGACAACTAGCCCTGTAAGAAGGATAACAGACTTGGGATCTCTGCTTTTAGTTCCCGAGCGTGTACAACGAAGGAAAACTCATCTCCTGTCCCTTTGTGTGACATTTGCCTCCCCCGAGCACTCAAGCTGCCCATGGCACAGCCCTTCCCACGCACGCTGAGGGTGTTTCAGAAGCAGGCAGGAATGATGTTGTAACTGGTCCAGAGGGAAGGCTGAAAGGATCTGCACAGGTTCTCGGAGGAGAAGAAGGGGGTGATGCTGCCAGCCAGCACATCCCAAATTCTCTTTGAAACTCAAGACCACGCTGTGGGGACAGAAGCTTCGGCTGCCCCGGGCACAGGTGGTGGCATGAAGCACAAGCTCCGCTCCTCCAGCTTGATGATATCCTGCCCTGTGTGACTGCGGTCACTGCATTTCTCTCCCCTTTGTGCCGGGAGCGAAAGCAGAGCACAGCGCTCATTGTTCTCGGGGATTTACACGCCAGAAAATCATGTGTGCCTCTTTCCCTCCTTCCCTCCTTCCCTCCCTCCCTCCCTCCCAGCATCTCTCTTTCCCTCGCAGAGCAGCCATCCCCTCCTCCTTCCCATTTACCCCGGGCATCTTCCCCGAGCTGCGGGAGCACATCTGCAGGGCCGGCCACATCTGCAGGGCCGGCCACACCTGCTCCTTACGCCGGGCTGCAGCGCGACTCGCGGCAAAGAAACTGGCGGTCCAAGGGGTGGGAGGCGAGGAGACGCGGGAAGAATACCCGCCAAAGGACTGGGATCAAGGCGAGCAACGCTGCGTAAATCACAGCACTGCAGGTGTCTGCTGCTCGCACCGGCTAAGAGCAATAAAGCCGAGCGCAAGCAAGGCCCCTCCCCCAGCACAAGTTCCATGAAGGCAGGAACCGGGTCGGGAATTGCATTACTTTAATGCAGAGTTGCAAAATTTTACTCAGCCACTCAAGGCAAGGCGTTATTTTGACAGACAAGCGAAATAAATAGATTTTTCATTATAAGTGTCCTACTAAAAGGCTGACAAATAAATCTTCCTGCAGTGGTATTACCTTCCATAGTAGTCTGGGTGCTCTGAATGCCCGGAATATATGACGGGTATTTCCAAACGCATTTCTTCATATTCATGTGGAACTGCCTTTTTGCAAACCAAGGAAAGAGGAGGTTTTTGTCTCAGCCATTCTGGTGTAAATCCGAACTAAAATCTACTGATGTTTCCATTTAGGAAGAGCGGGCTTATTCCAAGGATGTGTAATGGGATAGTAACAGTCGGCCCACTAACATTTCTTAGCATGCCCTGATTTTATCTGCTTTTCTGCTGGCAATAAAATGAAAAGAAAAAAAAAAAAAAAGAATAAGAAAAAAGGGAACCACTATCAAAGAAAAACAAGGGAATATGTTCTCACTGCTCTGTTTTCTGGGTGCATGTGGAATTCATGGGGATCACTGTAGTTCAACAGGAACTTTAAAAGGTGAGCTCACAATTTACATCAATGAATTTGTCATTTCCATCAAAATCTGTCCTAATGATGGAATTTCTTTCCTGGTCATGCTGTAGAACAAAAATATTTCTGAAAGGTTCCACAGCTTTCTGTGCCTTCCTGTTCATAGACAGATAAAGCTCGCTCAGAGCCGAAGCACAGTAAATTACTGCTTCAGAGGCCTGTGACTTTCCTCTACCCATAGTTACGCACATTAATATCAACCATAACCCAGGTGTAGCCACATTCCGAAGGCCTACATGCTTTTAGAATCTGAAATGGAGTTTTTAATTTAAAAAAGAAAATCCATCTGTTCAGTTTAGGGATTTCTACACTCCTGTCATCCGAGTACCTATCCTGCTACCTGCACAGAATTAGACAAAAAAATCTGCTTCAGTGGTTAACTACCATCAAAAGATTGTTTTATCGGGCTTCGTCAGAGAATAAAGAATATAAAGAGGACTTAAGCACAACACAAGCATAGTCTCTTCGTTGCTAGTGGCACGGAAAAGAGAAGGCAGACAGCGAAGCTACCGCCCAAATACGGTGTGTAATAGATTGCCTATAAGCAGATCCGCAGGCTCACACAAAAGCATCTGCCAGCAGAACTGGCGCAGGCACCAGCCAAGGGCTATTTTAAAAGCGCAGCTTATGGAGCATTTCCTCAAACCAAGATGCAAACCCCGGAAAAGGACTTCCTGGCTGACGCTCCAGCTTTCACAGCAGCGTCCAGAGCGACGTCCCCGCGGGAGCGTGGCCCGGGTGTCCCCGAGGCTGCCCTTGCAGCTGCCCATCGACCCTGCCCGTGGCCCTTCTGGGAGCCCTGCTGCCACTTTCCACTCCGCAGAGTCTCCGGGAAGGCCTCCACACAGCAGCGGCTTTATTTGCAGACGCTGGATTCATCCAGCCCAAATTGAACCAACTTTCACTGTGCACTCAGAAAAGGAGGACGGGGAAAAAAAATAAAACCCAAACAAAGCCCACCAAAACCAAACCAAAACACACACATAAAAAAAACCACCCAACCAAAAAACCCCAACAAAACAACCCCACAAGCAAAAACCAAAACGCAGGATTGTGCTGCCTCCATTTCGAGAACGCGGTGTCAGACACTGAACTTCACAAAAACTCCCCTGGGACTGTTCAGAGGAGGAGAAAAATGCTGTTTCCAGTGAACTGCCTTAACTCGATTGATTATCTCACTTTACTGCCAATATAGACGCATTTTAGCCCCTCTCACACAATACTAGCAGGCCAAGTAAATGTTACAGGCTGACATGCTGTTGCCAACACGGCTTTACTACACTGGCCTTGAATAAGCCTGAGATAAAAGAAGCTCTATTTTGTTACTAGACTCAAGCCGAAAGCTATTTGTAGGCACCTAAAGTGCCTTTAATGCCACCATTTACTGCTCATTTACATGTATCGTGCAAACATCCAGCCTCTTACGTAGCTGCTAAGATACAAATTTCAGTGCTTAACTGCAGGCGTGTTAAAAACACGTTAAAAATGTCCTTCTCTTCCCTGTCCCTGCGTTAAAAGAAGGTGGCGATAGCGAGGATCCAACACATGCTGATAGACCATATTCATCTGAGTCACATGCCAAGGCACTCTCTGCAAAGCTCTGCATCCCTTTCATTTCCTACAGTTTTAACTGTAGCTACTTTGGACAAAGTCAACCAGTATCTTCTCTACCTTTAGTAAACTGATGTTTCTTGTAAGACCCCTGATTTATACAATGGACCCAGACACCTGACAACAGACAACTTCTGTAAAAACAAACAAACAAGCAAACAAAAACCAGCAGTCATAAATCCAAACTGAACAAGCATTACTGCCAGGAAGGAAAACCCACGTAAAACACCAAAGTAAAAATGTTTGGGTATTTTGAATTTTATTTGGTTTTATTTGGGTTTTGTTTGTTTTTTTTCTTTCAAAGCTACAGAGGAGCTCGGAGGTGGCTGAAGCAAACCTCAGTGGTAGAGACAGCCCAGTGAAGGCAGAGGCACAATCCAAGATGCTGGAGGAAGAGGAGGTGCGGGAGGAGCCAGGGCATGCTGGAGATGCTGGAGGGGGCTACAGACCTGGGAGTCCTGTGGCCAAACATGTGCAAGCCTGAGACAGGGCTGCCCATGGGCCAGCTGGGATGGCCAACACTAGTGACTGGGCTCTCAGTCTTCTCCCCGGCCAGTACTTGCTGCCTGCCTTGGCAGAGGAAGGAGCTCACTGGGCAGATAAGTGACTAATTATCTGCATGTACCTCTCTCCCCGTCCCACACACATGCAATGCTGGCTCCCTTTGGAGACCGTGTTCACACATCCACACCACTGTAAGAAGTGAAAAGCCTGTGTGTTTAAAGGTGCTCCCTGCACTAGTCTGCTCTGTCCCTCCAATCTCTGTTCTCTTGGAGATCACAAGCTGCAATATAAAAATGATTTTTAACTGTTCTGCAGGATTATTCTGCCAGGGCTGATGGCAAATAAATTAAAAGAGAAGTTGAAAGATTGAAGAAAGGCCTTCCTCAGAGCCCTGCAGCTGAAGCAAAGGAAGAAAAATTGCTTAAGGCTCCCTTTTTCCCTTCTCCCAACATCTACCTTCCTTTCTCTACAATTCACAAGACCTGACGTTCACGTTCTAGTAACAAAGGTCACACACATCTTCATAGCAAGCACTGGCCCAGGAACTGATCTGGACTTAAGTGATGTGTACCTGCAACAGCCTTTTGAGCGATGAGCCTGTTCCTCGTGGAAAAATTCAGCTGCTGAGGAAACCAGTGCTGCTGGGTCTGTGCTCACGTAGTCACACTGCTGCCACTACAAACTCTAAAGCCAAGGCCATGGAAGGATTACACACATGGAGTCCAACCCAAAGGGAGTTGGGCTGCAACTGGCACCAACTGCAGTAAGCAGGTAAGTAGGGCCTCTGAACCTCATTAAAATGAAATAACACAGGAGACTGAAAGAACCATGAAAAAGTGACTACTCTGACAACCTGATATGGTTTCAGTCAGGTGTCATGAACTGTCCTGCTGTACTCAACAGCCACATCAAGTCATCGACACTTGGCAAACCCTGAGACGTTGCAGTGGCTGGTGTCAGCCAAGGCACCTGTGATTTGTATGAAGTTCAGGAAACGATTGAAAAACTGCAGGCTTCTGCAAAACTGCTCGTGACTGAATATTCTGCAGCTCTGTTATATACTGACTGATAATACATGTATGTTTACGTGCATGAAACGTTGTAGAGGAACTTTACAGAACGTTGCCTAGTATTGTTTGTTCAACAAAAGGCTCCACCTTCTGCAGAAACCAGAAATTATTCATTAAAATGTTTGTGAAGCAAAAAACTTCACTGGTGACAGAAAAGTTTTTCAGATGACCACCCTGTCTCTCTTGAACACCAACATCTGTATGTGCACACATCACCACAGCAGACCTATTTCTCAGGTGAGGGTTACCTGGTGGCTCTCCATGCCATCTCCACCTCCTTTCCCCATGTCAGGGGTGATGTTCGTGTAGTTGCACAATAGGCTGCACCACAGTGCTCTTCAATTTGACCTCACTGTCCCCCAAACCAGGGAAGTTTTCAGCTGAACTTTTCCTCAGCCAGCTCTCACAAATGCCACCGACAGCACATGATAAGCAAGGGTGACATGGAGCAAAGGGCAAGAGCTGCCTGTCTCACTTCACCAAAACCTCATGCGGGACCTAAGTGACTGCAATAACCTTGGCCTTAGGGTACTCTTTGCCCCGGTACTTGAAGTATTAAACACAACTGATTTCCACCCTTAGCTTTATTTAGAAACCACAGTGCTCATTGCTGAAAGAGGAACCTCATCCTCGTGCCCACGCTGAGTTGTGCTCTGTGGTATTGTTTAAAGACAAAATGTACAAACCGGCAGTTCAGCTATATGTCAAATGACAAAACTGGCTTCCTGAAACCTGTTTGGTTTATGTTGTGTCTTTGTTTGCCTTTTGTTTTTTCTTTTTTCAACAGGCAGTAGGTGGCTGCAGAGCCTCCCTGTGTGCACTGCCATGTGCCTTCAGTGCACTGAAATGCATCTCACCAGCTGGGGACAGCTTCTTTCCTTGCCTTCCTTCCACAAGCAGTCTCATTTGTGTCAGTGGAATTATGTGTTCAACTGCAAGGAACACACTACAATAACAACTGTGTCCTTCAGTGTCAAAACCCCTCCAAATTAAAAAGCACAACCCGAAGGACTGGTAAGAAAGATTGTCTCTCCTTCCAAGGCCCTGGCACACCCCAGAAGCGCAGAGACTTGACATGAAGGTGTCTTCCTCTGATCTGAGAGGCATTTTTCAAGGTTGACACTACCCTGGATTCCCATGTGGATCAGGATCATTCCTCCCCGGGGTTCCAGTTCAGGAGCATTTGATAAGTTTCAGGTTCTCTGCTATTCAGAACAGCAAATTCACCACACAGTTTAACACACACGTGAACAGAAGCAGAGGACTGACTGGCTTCGAGAGTTACTACACCCCCTCACATCTTGAAGAATGACCTTGATCAAGGTCAAAAATACAGGAAACGCAGAGGAAAAAAAAGCACTGCCAATGCCCCTGCAGTGCCAGTTCTATGAATAAAGGACTCCAGTGTTCACTGCTGTCATTTTTGTAGCTGTTATGAATGCAGAAAACCTCAACTTATAAATAAAGAGCCTAAAAGATGCCATAACAAGCCTTGAGTGTCCAAACAGTTCCAACTATTAAATACTACCCTAACTTTAAGGGCTGCAATTGGCAACCGGTTGTTTAAAAATCATCTTTAAGCACTGCTTTAAGAAAAATGGCTTCTCCTGTGAAAAATCAAGAGCCCCATCCAAGTCAAACACTTAAGAGATCCTGCCACCCTCCACTGCAGTGCTGAAGAAATGCATTAGCAGAGATATAGGTCGGCTTCCTCCCCCTTTTCTGCTCATTACCATCAGTTTTGAGAACTGATTAGCTGTGGTTGTTATTCATTAGTCACATCTCTAAAATCTGAATTATAAACACCTCTGTGAGGTCTTACTCTAATCAACCTATTTTGAGTCTTGCAATTAATACTAACACCAGAAAAATAATTGAACAGTGTACATTTAAAGACCCCTTCTTCCCACAAAAATCCAGGCTCAGGTTTCTGAGGGAGACTAAAATAAGCTCTACAAACTCTCCCGTCCTTCTCCCATGTACACTGCAGCCAGTTCAGGTGCTTAATACAGGTGATAACATACCCATGTACATGGTAAATACAAAGCAGCCATCAGTGATTTTCCTGATGGAGTCAGATGCTATGCAGCTGATAGATCTCAGGAGGATGAGAACACACCGGCGTGACAGATGAAGTGACTGCCATTGGACGTGTGCTTGCTCTGAATACTCAGCTATGGACAATAATCAATTACTTGGGGCTGCTAATGATAGTGATCAAATGCACTCAGCGCTCAGCAGCTCGAGGGCTACCATCCTGACACCTAGAAAATACACCAGCTACCCACGGGCAAGATTAAATAAAAGGCTGGTACTAGTAAAACCCCTCAAAGTTGTTAAGAAAAACACTGTTCCTTCCCTGCTGCTCCCCCCTCACCCAAAATTATATAAAAGAAAATATTTGCTCAGGAGCAAGCACAATCTTTCACACAAGACAATAAAATTTAGAGATGTTAAAGACGTAAAAATGTAAAGATGGGAGGTGTGAAAAGTTGGGGGCAGTATTTCGCATGGAGGGATCCCAGTACCTTGTCACAGGACACAGTACGCTGCCACCATGCCTGTTGGCTTCCAGAGGTCTGCAAAACAGGCTGCCTGGCTCCTGATATTTTTTTTCCAGGCTTGACCTATGATCCAGGGTGATTTGGCTTCCTCATTATTATCATCAGCTCAAGATGTTGATCTCTTTCCAGCTTTTACAACCAGGGAAAGTAAAAAAAGAATTGCCCCTGGTTTCAGAGAGTACAAGATCAGGGCAAACATTTCTTAGTTTGCCTCAGGCATCCTAAACCACAACCCCCTCTTTTAAGGGTTGAGTAAAGGTTTGGGGTGTTGGGTTTTTTTATAACTACGGCTTGTTCTTGAAAAACTTCTCCTTTAACTGTACAGGTTATTTAATCCCTATTCCCATACAGAAAAAAGGATTCATTGCTCAGTGATGTAAGGCATTGTTATACATACCTAAGATTATCCCCTTCCTTTAAGGGGTTAAGAAAAGGTATTACTCTCACTGAGGACATCTTTAATTGGTAAGAGAAGCAGTAAGTTAGACCAGACTTAATGTCCTGACTGGTTCGTGGCTCTCAGCTCCCAGAACTGGGATTCTGGGCATCTGAAACCAACTTTTCATCCCTTGAGAATCACCCCTCCTTCTGCTGTACAGCAGACAGCCCCACAGCAACACTTTGACTGACCACAGGGATCAGTCAGCAAGATGGAACACACTCAGAAATGTGTTTCCAAGTACGCTGCATTTAATCACCACAAGAAAAATAAATTTTGAAGAAATTACCGGACAGAACTCTCTGAGGAGAATTTGTAACAGTTATTCCTGCAGATAACTAACTGTACGTTCCCTGGCAGCCCTTTCTCAGAATGCAGGAAGTTAACTGCTGAAAATGTTTAACTTTTCACATAATAATACAATTGACAAACGAACGCAGAGCAGATCTGTACCACAGAGTTGTTTTTACAAACCACAGGCCAAGATTACTGCTCATCTGTTCTGGGGTTACCTCACCAGCAAACATCAGCCTAGGATATGGGGCAATGTATACACCATAGCTGCCTGGGCAGCAGAGGGGAGTTTCGACAAGCAGAACGCAGTAACTAGTTGGATTTTTAGCTAAAATTTGCTCATTGTATAGAATGAAAGGAAGAATCCTCAACACAACGCAGTGAGGATTCATTAAACTGTTAAGAAAGACGCTTGTGCTAAGAACCCTGCTTAGTTAGTAATTATTCATTACTGAAGGAGCTGGCTCTAAGTATGCCAGCAATGATGGTTAATCCCTTCTTTCCCTCCCTTGTTCCTGCAGACAGTACCACAGGAACCCTTCACAACCGCTGGTTTTCAAAAGCTCAGTTGTAGGGCTCAAGCTACCCCAGAAGGACAGCTGCTTCTCACACCTCCAGACGTCCCAGCCTGCCCGTAAGTGCTCACTGAGGCTGACAAGCTCGTGATGGAAAGCAAGGCTGCTGGAGACAAATACAATTTGGGCTGTACAAAACTACCTTGTGCAACAGCAGGTCCAACACAGGTGCCTACAACTCAGACTGCTACATCCTCTCCCCCTATATAACTGCCCACAGTAATGGCAGCAGACTGGGTTTCTTAAGCCCTAGAAGTAAATGGTAAAAAAACCCTCCCGTTTTTTTGCTGTCTTCAACAAGCAGGATGGTATAGACAGTCTCTTAGTGGACCATGTAGCGGTAGAGGAGCAAGACATGAACTTCAGCACAGCAAACTGCAATTGCATATCAGGAAAAAGATTTTCCATGTGAGTAGAGTCAAACACTGGAGCAGGCTGCCCAGGGAAACTGTGGGTTCACCATCCCTGGAGATACTCAAAGCCCAACTGAACACGGTCCTCAGCAATCTGAGGCAGCTGACCCTTGCTCTGAGCAGGGGCCAGGCTGGATGACCTCCAGAGCTTTGACTACGTTATCCTTATTCTGCAGTGTCAGTTTTAGCAGAAGGAGCTACAAAACCAGGGATTTCTTTTCCCCTACTGCTGTTTAGCCCTGAAATACAGCAGAATGGAAAAGCACTGGGAGGCAAGAATAGAAAAACATTCTCATTATTGATACTCAATTATTTCAGTTGTGAACAGTGAGGGCAAAAGGCCTATTTTCTTCTGCTCTAACGGTGCTGCCCAGGTGTGGATTCCTTCAGCCACTACTGTGTATCCTGACCTGTGGCTAGGGCTTACAAGCACTTCCACAACAAGCACCAGCTTGTTGCCAGCTTGACTGATGGTAGTCAAGAGCTTTTTACTAGTGTGGAATGCACTCCAACATATGCTGTCAAACACACACGTTCAAGAGAAAAAACAACAACAACTCAACCAATCAACCAAGCAAAAAAAAGAAAAAAAAATAAATCAACCACCCTCTGCTCAATTAAAGTCCATTAAAATGCAGAAAACAGGGAACCAAATCCTATCCTCCTTATGAGCATACATTAAACTCAGGTTTGTATTCTGCAAGCTGGAATGATTTCCCAACAAGCCTGTTGGACACAAACTTCTGAGAACATAAGAGAGAGGTTGCTCCTTTAGTGCAACTTGTTAATGCCATGTATGAAATTATTCTTGTTCTTAACATCTGTTCAATCTAAAGGGGCTGCTTGGAGGCAATTACTAGTAACCTGTTACTGTGTTCCAGTATACAATTCAACTCCCCCCCAAAATGCAATAAATTAATTCTTTCCTGTAACACGGTCAATCTCCCGGCTACTCCACATACCCAGCTAAAATCCAATATCAGAATCATCAGCATTTTCTCCACAGCATTAGGCATCAGATATCTACATATGCACCTTAAGTATGCATCTTAAGTGCTTGAAATGCCACAAAGAGATTGTCCTTGATAAACTGGTATCTTGAGCAAACATTTCAGAAATAAAATAATTCCTATTGTTTAAGTCCTCCAGAATATTTAATTCACCATGTCAGATTCCAATTCTCCCTTCCCTCATTCACCTGAATGCTCAGATGCTGCTCTCAGACATGTGCCTCTCTTACCTTTCTCCGGGACTAGAAAACTAGTTTTGCATATTGAATCATTTATTTCCATGGATGTTTCTGGCTTCCTTTGACAGCTTTATCTTACTGATGAGGATAAATGTTCTTTCAAAAGCTACTGCCAGACTGCCCTCATTCTCAGATGTCAAAGGATGCGGTCGGCAGAATCTGTCAAAAATAACTCACATGGTCTGAGGGATCTGAAAATTACAATTGATAGTTCTGAAAATACAATTGATACACAGCAGCTTTGGGTAGGTCCACTTTATCACTAGCACCCAACCCCTTCTTGCCTTTTCACTTCTCCTGGTCGCCATGGGAATTATTCATTTGAAAAACAAATTTGAAAGAAGCAGTGATATGACTTCAATATTCCTTAAAATGAGATTGCTTTTTCTCTCTCTTCAGATTCTGCAGGTACTCATGTCTAGAAACTTTCTGAAGCATAAACAAACGGAAGGAAGTTCATTTAAACGTAAACCAGAATCCTGTAATGGTTTAGGGCTTCTATAGCGACTGCTTATGCTGGCTTCTAAGGCTGACTCTGGAAGCTACTGTTCCTTTTTCAAAGCTCAAAGCAGGACATACTAGCCAGCAAGGATTAGCAGAGGCAACTAGATGGATCCCACAAGTGTCACCAGGTACAGTGGGGGTACAAGCAGCAGAAGGCCAGCTCTCCTCCCCTCGCCTCTGCCTGCACTGTGGAGAGACAGCCACTATCTTCAGGAGGCCCCAGACCCAGACCAACCCTGTTCTCCCCATCCGCAGCTCTGCCAGCTAATTCACACATGGCCCCTGCCACAGAAGTGGTGTCAGAGCTTTCAGAGCAGCACCCTGGCTTCAGACGTGCCTTCTCCAGGCTCCCAAGAGGACACAAGTGTGCAGGGGAGCTGCTTCCAGACGAGGATGACAGAATCATGTTTTCACTTCAAAAAGGCTCTCACAGAATGGAGAGAAGGTTCTTCCCAACCCAGGCTACTACAGGTATCTGAGAGAAATGACACAGCTTGCTAGTGAGCCCCCTTGAAAGCGGTTCTTCCGCCTGTGCTCCAGACCTGAAGCATACTGACCTTCAGGCTTTCAGCTGAGTAGCACGAGCTGATGGCCAAGGAAGGCGCTGGTAGGCAGCACCCGGCACTTGGGCGTGCTGCCTGCCTAGCTGAGCACAGCCTGGTAAAAACGGAAGACAATTCATTGAAAAATGTTACATCCATAAAAGGCAGATGGCACTTTGGGTCAAAGTATATACAGTTGGGTAGAAGCTGTTGGACTGTTCCCTGCCCCTGAGCCCGGTGCGTGTGCCCGTGCGCACACACGCACAATGGAGTGTGGCTCAGCCTTGCTACAGCCTTTTATCTTCACAAGAGAGAAGATCAAGTGGCTAGGGCACTTGAGAATTATCCAGTGCCTCCTTGCTAGTGAAGATAAATACAAGGCTCCTATCAACGCTGAGCCATTGTGAACTGCTCGCTGACTGACAGCAGTATATTTCGCTTCTCTCTTCTCCCAAGACGCCGTCTCACCGCCTTGTTTTTTTTTAAGAAATGAAACAAAGTGATTCAAGATATCTTCTCTTAGGCTTTTTACAAGAACTGGCCCATTATACCAGATCACAGATCCATTTAGCCTCGTATCCTTTCTTTGACAGTAGCCAGCAATGATTGCTTAAATATTGCAAGCAGCAAGGCAAATACAGAAATGCCTTCCCCTGGTACATCCTACCCAGCTTCCCACCATCAGCCAGCAGCTCAGGCACCCCTTGGGCCAGGAAAAGGCATCCAGACCATCATACCTTGACATGGTCCTCCTTTCCAAGAATCTGCCCAACTTCTCTTTTGGTCCCATTTAGACTGTAACCCATTACTGCAGCCTATGGGGGAGTTTCACAGCTTCATCAGCTGCCCCGCTTCTCTTGACTGCCTGGCACTCCTGCAGTTTCTACATTTGACTGTTGCACCCATTTGTGATTTCAGCACAACTATCACACCTCCTCAGCTTACTCTTACCCAGGCTAAACAGGGCTCAGCTGTTCACAATATTCCATCAATGGAAACCTTCAGGCAGCAGCATTTGCATCTCCAAAGCCTCCATTTTACGTTCTAATTGTAACTTTACATTTCATACAAAGAGTAAAAGTGTTCATGGGAACACCCGTGAGCTGTTGCTTGCAATGTGCCTGCAGTTTTGACATAACTGGGTGGTGCTTCTGAGCTGAACACAAAAACTTCCTACATTTGGAATTCACAGCCTTTGCTGAGGTTCACCTCAGATGGGGTGGGGTATGGTACCTGCAGTGATGTACACCCTGCCAGGATACACGGCCTTTCTCTCTTCCTGACAAGCAGAAACACCAAAGTAATCAGAAACCAAAATTACAAAGCTATTTCTGTCCCCTGGCCTGGGGCGCTTTGAAGCATGTTTCAGACAAGGCCACCATTCCTGATCCACACTCTGCCCTGTTCTGGTTAGTCTCTAGCTGCTCCAGGCCTCGGGAGCCCCACAGCAGCTAGGGCATGCACTGGGGCAATCCCCTGCTGCCCAGATCTCTGCAGGGGGCCAGAATGGCCAGTTCATCAAGACATGTCAGCACTTGTCATCATTAAGATGGGACAGGCCAAGATCCAAGTCAGTTCCAGGCTTAGTTTCTCTGAAGCATTGCCCAAGTGACAGGTCTGACGGGATGCTCCATCACCCTCACTGCAGCAGGTCTAGCTGGGAAGACGTGTGCCCCTCTGCATTTGCCAAGGAATCTGTTTGAGAGGTCCTAAGCTGTCCTTGCAAACGAGCTGTTCCTGTTTCCTACCAGCGATACCTCGAGACATTTGTGTGAAGCAGGTTACTTGTCATGGCTGCAAGTTAAGAGGTATTTTTCAAGCGGCCATCCTGGGATGCAGCCAGATCTTTACAAGGTCCTGTAATTTCAATAATGAAATTAAACCCAGAATTTAGCACTCGGGGGACTGAAGGAAATGAAACATGTGGCTAAGTAATTCCTGCTCACATTTTCTGTCTTTATGACATCTCTCAATCTGCTAAATAAAAACCACACAATTCTTCAAGATCAAGAATGCAAATTGTAAAACCAGCTTCTTGATAAGGCAGCAAGCAGAAGGCTGGGGGGCTTAAAGGGATATGGCTACAATGAGAATGGCCGAGAAAAATTACCTGAATGGACTGCTTTCATCCTTGGGTCTAGTTTCCGCTGTGCTTAGAGGATCCAGACTGATGTATTTAAACAAGCTAGAATCTATTAAAAAAAAAATGTAACCAAAATAGGAAAAAAAATTAAAAGCTGCTTAAATATTAGACAGAACATTTCAGTTCCAGACAGGGATAGGATCCTTTTGAGCAATCTGGGAATACACAATAGTTAGGACCTCACTTCCACTTATAAAAAAAAAAGGGGGGGGGGGGGGGGGGAAGAGGGAAGAAGGCTCCTCCTGCCTCCCGTGCTTCAGAAAAATCTTCCCTTGCACTACACACCAGTACACATTCAGTGGAGACCACATCTTTAGAAGACACCTTTTTCATGCATGAGGTTTACACGGAGTGCAGATACTGTATGTGTGCCAGTTCAGCTGCCCTGAAAACTGAGGTTTGTAGGAAATCTCAACACATCTGGCCCCAACTCAGGTTTGCCACCAACCATAGTCCCAACATGAACGCAAAGAGTCAAAGTTACTTCTCAGCTCCTCAATTCCAACTAACACGAATTTTAACTACCAGTTTACAATCCCCTGTGTCCCTCTGATGAAAAGGAGTGAAGCGTGAAAACCAAATCTGCAGCAGACCCTTATGTAAAAAAACCAACCTAACCCTGGAAATGGCTGCTGTACAAACACAAATGATATTACTAATGTGATCTGGCAGTTTTACTTGAGTCCCATAGCTGCAGCTTAATCATATCTTTGACACAGCTAAATTGCTAGGATACAATGGGACCTGTAGCTAATAACATTGCTTCAAAAATAAACAAACTCCTGCTTTTCTAAAGCAATTATGAGGAACTCCCATACATTTTACTTGAACCACATCTGATTAACCATCCTGCTCCGAGGCAGCATCAGAAGTAACTGGGCAGTTTGGTGTCGTTACAGTGGGAAGGGGTCAGACAGTATTTCTCAGCAGGAGGTGTTGCTGCTGCTCTCAAACACGCGCTCTGGGTCTACGCTGACATTTTAACACAGCAGCAACGTGACAGAGAGAGGGGGGGAAGATTTTCTTCATATTTCTAACAGGAGCAAACAATATGGTGTAGATAGCAAAATCACAGCTGACAGCAAGGACGCAGAGCAGATAAATGAAGTAGGTTTAACCGCTGTACCTAGCTTCCAAACTGGTGGGATGGTACAGAAACTCTCCAACTCCACCGCTCAGTGCTGGCAAACACTGCATCCAAGCGTGGCTGGGCTCACCAAGGTACCAGCTGGCTGACATCTCTGGCACCACCAGATCATCCCTTGTTTGAGAGCTCCCTAACCTTTCTCGGTTAAAACCACTCCTGCTTTTAGTAAACACCAAACACTCCACTCCGTTAACTGAAACCAGATGATTTTTTTGGGCTGAAGTGGATACACGAACACCTGCACAAGCGGCACCAACACAGATTGATAGAGACACTCATCTCCTGCAAGGGTCAGAGAGATCTGTGGGTTAAACTTTATAACTCATCACAACTCCCTGAAGATCCCACCCCTCCCTTGAGCTTGCATATGCTGTCTCATAATTTCTTGCATTTGCAAAGGCTGGAAGGGAGAAGTTTTTCTGCTATCACATGGATTGGAAAACATTTGGGAGTACAATATATTGGATAAAGATGTCATGAACCATAAGCCAAGCCTCTTCCTCTTTACCATTCCCAAATTTATGCTACAGACATCCAGAGCTGTGTATATAAAATGTAGGATAGTATAAAACCAGCCTGCCTGTCCATCTCAGTATACGACACACCCAAGGCATAAGACAAAAGTGTTCTGAGCATTTGGCTGTTTCTTCTGGAAATTTAAGCAGGTCCTGTTCTGGTCCTTGCCCATACTGTAACAACAACCCTGCCCCCACCACTGTGGCTATGCAACGTACCTGAAGTTACAGGCACTATTTTATCCTTTTTCTAGACCGGTACAGTGAAGTATCACTTCATCTTATTCACTTCTAGGTGGAACACACACAAAAAAAGACCTTTTCTAACAACCCACCCTGCAAAAATCATGCTAGACACTGGGGATGAACTCCTGGCACTAATGACATCAAACCAGTCTCACAACGAACTCAGGTGGGATCAGGGTTCCTCCGCCCTCCAAGTTTTACCAGTTTCCTTCTTTCTTTCTTAATTTATGCCCTGTATTCAAAGACTTACTGTCTCAACCTGGTATTTCGGTTGTGAGAATTCTCCTTAATTTCAGCTATTTGTGAGTTTTTAATTAAAAAATATATTTTCTTCATTCAAGGGAGTCAATCTGATCCAACTGAAGTCTGTATAAGCCTGGAACTTCCTCCCCATTTTTAGTGCCTATTCAGACAGGCATCAGACTTCACATGTGCGTCAGAAAGAGCTCATTTCAATGCATTTCAGACAACACAGGTACTTCACAATGGGTTTATGGTTGTGTTCTTTATTAACCATAGCACGCAAAGTAAAAGCACAAAGGCAGTTCTCAAAGAGAAAAATCCCAGAATGCTTTGGGAGGGAGGAAAAAAAAAATATCTAAACAACTGTTCTGCTGTTCTCTAATGTGTTACTAAAGACACCATCATCCCTCATCCCTCCAGAAGTGTTCTTAATTAAATAAGAATCTATTAAAAAATACAGTGCCCCTCAGCGTAAACTCCCACCCCCACCCTTCTCTTCCAATTTTAAAAGTGATCTATCTTGCCTTCTCCCTGCCTAGGAGCTCATTAGAAACAGCCCCTCCTGCACATATGCATCACCTAACACAGATTTGGAGGGAGACAGACAGGAGAAAGGAAGAGAAAGAAATTAGAAAGTGAATGAAAATAGTAGGCCTGCAAGACAAGAAAGCAAGTGCAGACAAAGAACAGCCGGTACTCGCAAGGGAACAATGACGGCTGAGAGACAAATGCTGGTACCGCGGGATTAAAACAGAAGCTATTGCTTAACTTTGCGGCAGGGATGCAGCGTTGCTCCAACTAAATTCAATTATCAGCAACAGCCAAGGCAAATCAGACGGATCTATCGCATCTCTTTCTCCAGGTGACAAAAAGTCACCATTAAAGATCCTTAAGGCTTTGAACGGAGGCACCAAGCGCAGGCAGCAGTCCCGGCGCGCGGCCGCTACCTGCCGATGGCTGCGTAAAGCCCAGAGGACCATTCCCTGAAGCTCCCTTTCCTCAGCACCCACTTCCAAACATTGTCTGGCTCTCCTGTTGTCCGAAAAGTCCAAACGGGTCAAACCAAAAAGAGCAATGACCAGACCCCTCTCCAAGAGCTACAGAAGTGACAGAACCAGCAAGCAAGGAGCAGCCGATTTTTCCATCCATTTTCTATAACAGAGCTTTACTTAAGGAATTAACTCCTAACAGTTCATCTTAAAATCACTTCTCCATCCTGTAAGAACTCCCACAGGTACCCCAAGGAGCAGCATGGCATTTGTCGACAGCAAGTGACACCAAACGAGAAGTTGCCTTTGACCTTTATTCTGTGGCAGGATAAACAAAGCCACGAGGATTTCCTCAACCTGTCTGACACCAGAAAGGAAGAGGATGAGGGAACAAGCATCACAGGAGTGCTGGGATGGAGACAAATTCAAGATGCAGTAAATCTGCCTGCCATAACGCTAGGGTGCTGAATTCACACCAAACCTTCAGCCACTGCTTCAAATCTCTGCAAGGAACAACTTGAACTCCAGGCTTAACCAGAGCATTTTGCATACCCCCCCAGATACATCTGCCTAAAAGGTGGCTTTGGCCTCAAGGTGTGTGCCTGTCCTGCACTGATCTCTGAACACAAACCTGCACGCTTCCCGATACTTGAGCTGTAAGTTTACATGAGCCACATGCCTTGATTGCATTTTGGTTTTTTTAAATAAGAAGTTGCTTCTGCAATGGATCTTAAGTAACCTCACAGAGCTGCCTGGCAGTCCACTCAGAACGGCCATGGGAAGATCCCTGCATCTCTCATCCTTGGGAAACAGGTCTAGCAGGGATTAGGAGAGGGGATCCAAAGCGAGGCCCATACCTAAGAGTGACTGCAGGGTTATTTGTTTTGGAATGTTTTTCTAGGTTTCCTCCTCCGCACATGACAGATCTGGTCTGTCCTTCACCTAAGCTACAATGGAATTTGCTCCAACACCCATTTTAATTAAATACCAGGCATCCCTCTTCTAGACCAGTGCTTTCAGAAGGAGATGCAGTGTTTCATACAGGGAGGCTCCTAGGAATTTCATTGCTTGCATATGTAGAAACCAAGGGATGCAGTCTGACAAAATGTCTTAGTGATCTGAAAAAAGAACATCCAGAAAAGATTCTGTCTTCCCCCGCAAATAAATGAAGATTGGTTCACCTTGTCCTTTTATTCCTGAAGTTGCAGAGTCATCCCCTTGCTGAAACTCCAAGGCATTTTGATCTGATGTTTATTTTTTTCCAGTGCGCTCTCCTGTGAGAGTTTTGTTCTCTATGATTGCTAAGCTCACGCTCGTGAGAGAGGACAGATATCAAAAGCTGTAAACCAGGCTGAAGTCACACTGAGTAGCAAGCTTGATTAGATTTTTAATAATGCCAACATATTAAGAGGAACTGTGACAAGAAGAAGAGTCTCGAATAAGTCAAGGAGGGAGCTACAATTTTAATAAATCCTTTGCTGATCTGGGATTGGGAGGGTGAGAGAGCACGGATCTCAGTATGGAAAACTGAAGAAGTAGCTTGGAAATTAGACCTCATCTGTTACTGGACTACACTGCTGGGAAGCCACATGGAAAGACATCGCTTCATAGTCTAAAACTTAAGTAGTCAGCTCTTGGTATCTAATGTCTCTCCCTGAAAAGTATTTTTAAAAATAAGTGGGGAAAAACCAATAAATTAATATCTCACACAATTTTAGGAATCGACCTCAAACTCCGCTATTAGATCTATAGGATCTAAGACTATAGAATACTCTGAGTTTTGCCACACACGGGGTCGTTTCAAACCGCAGGTTGTACCAGCAGCTTCATTTCAGTTGTTTAGCCCCTGTCAGTCTGTACTCAGACCCCAGCCTGGCTGGTGGCTGCTTCCAAACCACCCGGGCAGATGCTGTGCCTGAGCTCCCAGCTCAGCTGGGCATCCATGGGAAGGGATTGCCTTGCTCATGCTGCAGTGCCACTCCAGCTGTCCTCCCTGTTTCCTCTCCCTGATTCTATCTCCTCCCCGGCTCTCCTTCAATTAGTACCTTGCCTTGTGCTTTTGCCTGGTGTCTGACCGTGCTTTCAGGTGGATCTGGGGAACGGTGCACCTCCTGATTTCTCCCATTCTTGATCCTGGCCCACACTGGCTGCTTGCTTTTTGTTCTGTTCTGGGCTCAAGTGGATCTAAGTGAAGCAAACCCTATGTCAAGCAGCTACAAAGCAAATCTCCTTGCAAAAGAAAAAAAAGCAAGATCAGAAGCCCCGTCAGTAAAGCAGAATATTTTGTTTAGCCCTTAGTAATGAGGAAGCATGAGGGAAAGGAAATAAAGAACGTCAGAAAGTATTAGGGGTCATTAAAAGCAACTAACATAGAGAATTATACCAATGCCTACTTCTAGGTCACAGGGAAAATGCCATTTTATTTTATCAGCAGCTTAAAATGAAGGAGACACCGATGAAATGAGGAATTTGCAGCTGAACAACAGTTGGGTACAAACTGCATCAGGACTTTCAGGTCTCAATGGACGCTCCAATATCAGAGTCTGAGCAAGAGATGTTGCTCATACTGTATTTTATGCATATGAATCTTGCCTTTCGTATGAAGAAAGGCTCGTAACAGTTATTTGAGTAATTGCAATCCAATTACTGCCCCAGGACAGAACCGCTCCTTCTCAGAAATACATCTAGGTATTTGCATATCTTTCCGAGTGAAGATAACAGAAAACATCTCATCCAGGTACTGAACAAACTTGCTTCTAGCCTACCTGGTTTGTTAATGAACGTGAGCAGTGAAATCCTCCCCAGACAGCCAAGGAGTTGCAGGAAAAGAAAACACAGTGGCAGTGCAGGGGCTAAGTGCACCAAGGCAAAGGCAGAAAACTCAGGCACTGCCTGGGTGCCCGCTAAGTTGAGTATTAATGTGCATGATAGTTACTGGAACCCTTACTATTTAAATTACTTGTTTTTACGTTACAGTGAAGGCCAACTGACAGAAATAAAACATTGCTTCTCTTGGTACTCTCTACTTAAATCGCAGCAGTAAATATTTTTAAGAGTAGTGTTGTCAAAGCTCAAGTACAGGTTCATCCTTCCAGATTGTACATCATGCTAGCTTGTTATCTACCATTTCATTATGAGCTTCCATAAATAAACTGGGAGCTACCTCTCTCCTGGGCTGGTTATTTCCAGAATTTGTTTTGATAAAAATTGCTGCTTTTCTAATCTTCCCACACAAGAAACAACTGCTTTATTTCTGCTGAAAACAAAGTCTATATACCTGTTCTACTTGCCTGCGAGGGTCTGTTCTGTAGCTACAGAGATCCAACTTTCTTGCATTTCTCAACTTGAAACAAAATGTAAAGACTGTTTCTCATGTACTTAGAGGAACGTGAATCTTTTATAACCTGTGTTTCAAATAAACTCCTATTGCCTTTTTCTAGAAGAGAAACAGAAGTAACGATAGATTGAAAACACAAATGTCTAATTTCTTAAAAGAGAAAGAAACCAAACTGATTTCAAAACAAGTCCAAAACAGGACGAAGGAGCAATAACTGGAAAATACTCTTTCCCTGATGTGCTAAGGCTGTGATTACTCAAGATGCTTTCCCTTTCAAAGCTCTCCATCCCTGTGAGCCACAAACATCTTCGATAGTGGCTTGCTGACAGCCTCCCATACGCTGGGTGTCTCAAAAACGCGCACGGCTCGTCCGGTGAAGTGCTAAACCTCAGCATTTTGCAACCCCCGAGTTTATCTAGCAATTACACTCACTACAAAAAAAGCCGCTGTTTGCCGAAGCACATTTATAATCATTTCAGCTATTTCTGAGAGCATGCCCAAGAACAGAATGCCCTGGCATATACAGTAAGTACAAGTGAGGGACAGCTCTATTTTGTGGTTGTTACATGTGCTGCTGACAAAGGAGATGCTGTTTGGTAACTAAATATATTTAAGATTGATAACGGGTCTTTACTTCTGCTTCCCAGTTTAACTTTTGTTTCAGAACATTCCTGCTATGGCTTACACACCGTAAATCACAGCACGGGCTCATGAATGCAGAGGGAGTCTCCAGCTTTTCCCAGGCACTCAAGCGGTGATGAGAGAATCGCCGTGTATCATAACCTGCAGGTCTGAACCTGACGAGTGACACGCAGGCTGCAGCAAGGCAGCAGCCGAGGGTGAGAAGGGAAACTGTTGCATGCAGCAGAGATAGATTTATTGCCGGCTTAATTACTTTCTGTGGTTTGCACTGGTAGAAGAGACTTTAACTGAAATTATTACGGGGTTTGAATATGCAGGACTCCATAAACATGCAAATGTCTGAGCGGTGACACAAACTCACATCGCATCACAGGGGCTGACTAGCCTGTGAGGTGTTCCATTAGGTGCTGCCTGCTCTCAGCCCAGGGGTACAGAACCACACCAATGCCAACCAGCAGTGCTGCAGAACAGCTCAGTATACCCACCATCCCTCAGCTTCAGCGACGGAAGACAAAAATAGATGCAAGTTTACAACTTGCAAACCCAGCTCTTCATTCTTTTCCTCCAAACCTCTTCCTACACCTTTAGATCTCTCTAAGATGTTTACCCATCTCCCCCACCCCCGAGACCTTGCCTGCAGCAGAGCAGTATATGAATTTGCCTGGCAACCTGACATAAATATCCAACCAACCAGCAAATAAAGCCTGGCACGCTCTTAGCTACAGCGTTTCTGTGAGCAGCCTTACAACAAATCAGAGCTGTCCACCAGATAAGGAATTAACTCGTTTTCTTTAGCTCAATTATAACATGAAGTTTGAGGGGAGAGGTGGACATCTGCCTGCCTTTATTTTACGTCGCTGTATGCAATGATCAGGGCTCTGCAATAGACATTTCTCCCCATCTTTGTTCAGAGGATACAAAGCACTGTAACTTCTCTACTCATTTTTGAACTGGTTCGATAAATCACTCTACCAGGAAAAGGTGGGGTGTGAATGAGCAGAGATCTCTGTTTCTCCTGCAAGTGAACTGGGGAGTCTGTGCCACAGATGTGCCACAAAGATCCACTGGAAAACACACAGAAACGAACTGTTTGTTCAGTCTGGGATCTTGGGGTGACCAGCATCCTGTCTCTCCACCAAAACCCACTAAAAGAGCTGTGCTGTGCCCAGTGCTGATGACAACCCCCAAGGAACGGAGCAGAGCTCTGGTGCTGAACGGCATCGTTTCAGAAGCAGCACATCACAGAAGGGGTTGGTGTAGGGCAAGAACCTGTGCAAAACATCATGGACAACCTTCTTGAAGATTCTGGTTAATTCCAGTCTTCAGAGAGCCCTGAGCTTCCCCAGGGGGAGAGAGGACTCCTTGTCCAGAGCAGCTCCTCGGGTCTGGGCTAGTAACCAGTGGCCTTTCACAGCAGTTCCAGCAGGTAATGGGAGCTACAGCCTCCACAGAGAGCAGCATTGAAGCCAAGAACTGACCGCTTTGCCCATCTGTTCTCTGGGGACACATGATACACAAAGAGCGGCTCAGAGGTCAGCGTGTCCTCTGGACTTCAAGCCAGCCAACTCAAGATAAGTACACAGCAAGAAATCCCCCTCTCAACTTATAAATACAGAGGGGAAAAAAAAAATAAGGACCTGTATCCTATATCAAATATGAGCAGAGCTGAAGGGTAGGTGTGACATTAATAATTTCACCGTTATTAAACTGTTATATTCCATCCTGCCCCACAGAACAGATTACTTGAGACCAGAAAACAAAACATGAGATCAAGTCAAGCCAGGAACACCATTTCACTCCATCCCGCTTTGTCGCTGCGAGTGCCCCAGTTTGTCCATCCTCTGCTGCTGTCCTTGATATGATAAAGAACCCAAGTAAGAGATCCCTTGTGAAAGAGGGAGATGAGGAAGGCTGACATGCAGTGCCATGCTTTGACACAGAAAAGTCATTTGTACCCTTTCTTTAAGATAAGCGTTGCTAACGCAAATAACTTTCAATAATAACGTGGCGTGATAATACCAGGACCCGGGTTGTGTGGGATGGAGGTACATTTAAGTGACGTGCCTCGTAAAAAAGAACAAATGGAGATTGGCAGCCAGGCTGTGCCACGGGTACTGTTGTGTGTGGTGGCATGGGTCGAGTGAGAACCCATCAGAAAGCTTTAACCCCTGATGGGCTATTCTTTCTCCAGCCCGCCTGCCAACTAAATGGTGCATATCAAGAGAGTGAGGTCAAGAGATTGGGGAACAACTCCAAATGAAAATATTTCTTACAGCTGAGAGCAGTGCAGATACTGCAGGCTCGGAAATCCGAAGGAGAGAGATAGCTTTGCCCTTCCCTCATGACTTAGCTTCAACTTGCAGGGTCAGGCCCTTCCATCTGTGGCTAGTACCACGTTACGCTTCCACCTGTCTGGCTGCACCTGATCCTTGCTGTGGCACATACTGTGGTGGGTTTAACAAGCACGCACCTTTCCAGCCCACAGGCTCTGCCCATATACACAGCTGGTATCGAGGCAAATACTGCACCAGTATCACCCTCCATCCTCCCCAGAGCAAAGGGCAATGGGAAGCAAGGGCTTTCTTCTCTCGGGCTTCCACCTGGCTAAAGGCTTGACCTGTCACGCATATAGAGCATCATTTTCTTCCTCAATTATCTTATTTTTCTGTGTCAGTACAACTTCCCAACGCAAAACTGTCTCAATTCTTGATTACTTCTCAAATTAACTGACAGTACAGTCCTCCGGTAAGTCTACCACATACTCAACTTTGCCCACCTGAAAAAAGAAGAAGAGAAAAACTTGTTGGCCACATCAAATGCCCTCATGCTTTGTCTTTCCACACAGGAAAAACTGGAGCAGAGTCAGGCTTCAGAAGACTTGGTGAAGCTTCAGCAACACCTCTAGAGGTAAGCAAAAGCACAGACTCATCCACTACCTCCATCTCTAGAGACAGACGAACATAAACGGACAAAAAACTTTCACAGTAAGCAATCTTCCTCTGTCCTCAAAAGCTTCACTTTATACAGTATGGCGTTCTATACAATATAACTGCTACTACTTGTAGAACGTTCATCACAGGCTGAACACTGGAGAAAAATCAGGGTCCTGGTTTGAGTCAGAACTGAACTGATTCTGTTCATCGATTTTCCTTTTCAGCTCAGTTCTTCTAACTCACTGCAGTGTCCGGAGTTAGCAGCGTGTTTTCACAGACTGTCTGCTTCCAGCAGTGATAACCCCCATGTGCAGAGTTAGTACCAAGGGCTGGTGTGCAGACCAAGGCCACGGCTGGGTCTTGTGCACCACGCTGGGGGTGCAGAGGGTAAAAGGTGGCACCTGCAGGGAGGAGCGGACAGGAGAGGGGACCCCAAGCTGCCCGGTGAGGGATTCCAGCCCATATACATCATATTCGGTACAAGGCTGAGGGATCAGAAGGGTCTCGCCCTGCTTTGCCGTCTTTGCTCGACTCGGATCCACTCTGGGACTGCCCTGGTGCCTGCTCCCCAGCATCAGTGGTGACGGTGATGGAATTACCATCAGGGGGGTTGGGTTCGATAACCAACAGGTTTGTATACATTATTGTTTTCTTTAAAGCTGTACTAGTTTCCTTTGCTAATCATGAAGTCTCTCTCCCTTACTCCTTTTCTCTTCACCTCTGGGGAGGGAGGGGAGTTAACAGAGAGCACCCATTACAGGTCTGAAAGCTGCCCTGACCCTAGACCTTGACAACCAGCCAGGGTGCCAACAGACATTTGGATTCTTATTTAGATATAAACGTCCTTTCCCATTTTTATTTTACTTTCTACAAAGAAAGCTTATATTGAGAGAGGCCTTGGAATGCTTGGGAAGGAGGCTGGTAACACAGAACAGTTCCGCGGTATAAAAAGGGAGTAGTTTTATTTATTCTTCTAAGAACAAGAGAGGAAAAGCTAATCCAAACAAACGGAGGCATTCTGCCTCGTTGGTCAGGTACACAGAAGCCACGTATCGAACACCCAAATTATGCGGCACGGCTTCTGAAACCTGGAACACAAGCAACTTTGTCTGAATATGCTCCTTTTACAGCTTCACTGGATAGACTAAAGAAATAAAGGCTTCAGGCAGTTACCCAACAACGATAACTGCCAAGAGCCCATAATAAAAATCATGTTGTGAAAGCGGACAAAAGCGAGTGTTGTTTTGATCAGACCCCACACACACGTAGTGCTCACAATCAGCCTTCGGAGTCACGCTCTGCACCCGAGCTCAGGGCTTTTCTTTGTCACTGCCCGTTCCTCTGAACCAAGAGGCAACCACGCTGTCCTGAGCACAGGCACCGTAACGTACCAAGCTGTACCATCTCAGCTGAGGAACTACAGGGGAACACGTGACAGAGATAAAAACAGAGTGAAACCAACAAGTTTTCATCCAGACCTTTGCACAGCTGTTTCAAAGTGTGCTTTAAAATATTCAAATACAATTAAATCGTTCATTAAGACCACGACAAAGAGAAGCACATGAATTTCATTCTGCTAATTGTGGCAACCCTCTCACCCTACACTCAAAGTTTCTTACACAAAATACCTCAGGAACACATCATTCAAGCTATTGACAGTTCATATTATGGCAGGTACTACTCAGTATTATCTCAGTTACTCCTGCAAGGATACAGATCTATATTTTTAATGAATATGCTTGATCTTTTTCCCCCAGAGATAAACAGAAGAAGTGGCACATTTACAGCATATGCATGAAACAACATTTTTTGAAGTGGCAACAGTGACAGTAGCAGCAGTGCTGGCAGCAGGTTAGCATTTGGCTAATTGAGCCATTCAGGTTAATGAGCTCCACAATTGTGAGGATCCACTGGAGAAAAGGCAAAAAAAAAAAAGAAAAAAAAAAATCATTTCTTTAACATCATAAGCGCTGAGAGCTTGCTCATCCAGGTTTCCAGAAGAATCCTATTTGTATCTAGGAGGAATGAGGACACAAATGGGGGACTGAAAAGAGCCCCTACCCACCCCCCAAAGAAAGCAGGGCTCTCCCAGACACCACCTATTTGAGATGCCAGACTGGAACACTGAAACAAGACCCTTACTGATAGCAAATTGTGCAGACTCTCCAGCTCCTTCCTTCCAGTGGAATAATTAACAATGCTGGCAAATACATTATCATAAACTTCAGCGGTAACACCCCCACTGCAAAGAACAAAGGCAGTTCACATCCCTCCCTGAGCTCCTGCTGCAGACTGGGTGCCGATTCTGACAAGTTGCTCTGTGCCAATTGAGATTCCATTCACATTTGGAAGATTATGCTCATAACTGTGAGCTAGAGAACACTTTTTAAATGACGACAGAAAGCAGCTCTCTGAAACAACCTGCAAGCCAGCCCAGATCACCTCCTGATTACACTGTTGATTTAGCTGTACTTATGCAGAACTCAAACAAATCATTTGTAAGAATCACGCGTAGCATCCTTTATCACAAAGGATCCCCCAGTGCTGCTGGATCTTGCACGCTTATTATCAGGCACCCTCTCCCTTGATAGGCTTACAAGCTGGAAGAAGCCAGATACCTGCAAAAGTAGGTCTTAAACACAAGAAGATTTTTTTTTTCCTACCTCTGATCTATAGCCAGCAGCTGACAACACACTGCAACGTTTCAGAGCTGGAAAAAACTTAAGTCCTGGTGAAATGAGGTGGATGACACCCACTCTGCACTAGAAAGAGGCCACTGGGAGGCCTAGTCAGGTGCAGCCTGTTAGAGGACCACCTGGAGCCTGCCCATCACTTCATAGATTCATAGAACGGGTTGGGTTGGAAGGGAGCATAAAGATCAGCTAGTTCTAACTCCCCTGCCACAGGCAGAGACATCTCCCACTAGACCATGTTGCTCAAAGTTCCATCCAACCTGGTCCTGAACACATCCAGTGATGGAGCATCCACAACTTCTTTTCCTTGTAAAGTCTACAACTTGGGAAACTAGTGAGGATGCAAGTAGTTTGGGAGGCTTATTTCAACACATAACCAACAAGGCTGCTTTCTGATTCATGTCTGGGGGCCATACAGCTTTCACTTGGGGACAACATCATCGGTGCACTCCATCTCCGGGCCGTTTTGAGATTGATGAAACACACTCAGCATGATGTGTCCTACACTACTGTCAAGACAGCAAATGCTGTCAGGTGTTGCAGCTCAGGATCCTCACGTGGAGACTGTGGTATTTCTGAGCTATGATCCTAAGAGCAGACCTCTAGTTACTACTACACTTTTTCAAATTTCAAGTCCAGCTGGTCTGGGAGACACTCTAACACAAACATCACACTTGTGCATGCATCAAACTTCTACGCTACAAACACGGAGGTTTACACCAGAGGAAAAACTTCTGTGCAAGGCCTTGAGGATGGGACTCTTGTTTTTCCTCTCACTGGTCTGCCCCATAGCCAGGACAGTCTCTGGCTGTGGGGTTGGCACTTTGTTTCTTTGGGATAGGTATAGGCATGGCAGGGGGAACAGCTGCTTTGTAGTTTTAAATATTATCAAATCAGTGAGACTGGATTTCTAACCGAAAGCCAAGATATGTACAGCACCAGAGATAGCTGGTTTTCAGTGTGCTGAAACAGGTAATAAAAACCCCCCAACAATCTCAGGTGCTTCACTACAGATACTTTAAGTTCCCACATAGCCGTTAATTTCTACTGCCAAGTTCTCTTACAAACAGCTGTCACAAACTCCGCGAGCGTGACACCAAAAGCTGACATTTCTACGAGACAGGTGATGTCAAGGAGCAGCAACCTTATCCATGAGGTAACAAAGCAAAGAGATGATTATCATGCACTGGAAAAATAGATGCCCCATAAATAAGCAACTGTAAAAACAAATTAAACAAGATTCCAACCAAATCAGACCACACCATCCCCTTCTGCCCCTTCCAAATCCCTCTGGCTGCCAAGCTCCAGAATGAGCTGCGGCACCAGAGATTCTCACTTTTACGGAAAAAGCACACACAGCTCCTCTGTTAGGCTGTATGCCCTGCTTGGACAAAGCCAACGCTCAAGAGTTTGGGAGTCTAGTGTTTCTGCATATTTTACACAGAAGGAAAGAAAAAAACCCAACATCCCTCTCGGAGAGCAGACCTGCTTTTCACCTGACCTTTGTCAGCTAAAGATGCTGCGGTATGTTTGGACCTAAGGAGTACCAATGGCTACGACCCGCCTTGTTTGCTCAGTGTTAAGTATTAACAAGGCCTGGGCTATCTCGGCCACGGCTGCATTTTGCTGGGCAAGATCTGCCTGTGCAAGTGGCTTTGCCAAGCACCGGCCCAGCCTCTGGGAAGGAGAGCGCATCCCAGGAACAGGGAAAAGAGGCCAAAGGGGTTTTCATGCTGCTTAGATTAAATGAACAGTAAAATAAAGGTGTGTATGCGTGTAGATAAATAAATAAAAAATACCTGTGTTTGTAGAAAACTCAGCTGTTTGTCAGTCACAGAATGCTCATTTCCACCTTCAAGAAAAGAAGATGACTTTGTCTTTGGAAGCCACTTCTGGATTTCTCTTACAAATAAATAACAACTACTCAGGAGACAAAGAAACACTGGTCCTCAGCCTCTAGTCTGTAGGGATTCATCTTTTTGGTTTCTTATACACAGTGGAAATGTAAATTTTGTTATCTGCTGCTGTGGAGAGGGAAAGCCAGTGAAAGTTTATTGCAGCACATTCTCAGGATTCTAAACATACCGTATCACATACACACTGTAATGAGTTTTATTTTAACTGCTTTTGGAGATTGCTTTAGTGGACACTGCAATTGAATAACCAGCTCTGCTCACGGAATGAAAGAAACTGTAACACTACACATTATTTTACAGAGGCCCTTGCACGTACCCCAGAGGCAGGGAGGATGCGATGGACAGCTCTTCTCCTCCTTGGGTGCTTAAACACCAAAAAGCTCCCCACCCAAACAAAGAAAACTCCCAAAACCAAACTGATCAAAACCCCCAAGCCACACACATCACGGCCCCATGATTTTCATGCGCACATACTTCATGAGGATATACAAAGGTGCCATGGTTACCAGCTGGCAAGTGACGCAGCAGCACTCTACCTAGGCTACAATATCCTTATGGGCAGACACCTGCCCCTGGAATTCACATTTGCAGTTTCCTCTCATTTTCAATGCTCTGTTTTATCCTCCTTTCCCACCTATACCGCTCATTGATACTTTTGGTCCAGGGAATTGATGCATTAGGAAAACTATTCAGTTTGCTCTGAAGCAAAGGGAGAAGGGGATATTCTTTGCAGCTTGAGGAAACGAAGTCATACTTCCCACACTTACCACATCTCATTACTAGGATCCCAAATGCTGACCCATCTCCCAACTTTGTCCCACGCCACGTAAATAAGCCATCTACCCACTACGAAACTCTACAGTGACCTCCGTTTCTAGCTCCTCTCTTTTGACACTGCCTTTTGAAAGGCAATTCATGTTCAATCACACTATCAGTGTGGCCAGGAGAAATTTTCTCTGCCATTTACTTCAGTGAGAGCAGAAAGAGACTATGTCGGAGGCCTGATCCTGGTCTGTCTGTGAAGTTATTAAGCAATAAGAATATAAGTGAAACCTTGATGCAGAAAAAACCCACAACAAACCGCATCACAAAAAACAACACAAATCCTACTGACTCTTAAGTTTTTCTCATTAATTTTGTAATTAAGAACCACCAATATTTTAGAACTTCCTTTTTTTACCCTCCTAAGAGCTGCTACACATAAATCACTACTTTTACTGACTGCTCTGAGCCTGCCTGTTCTCTGTGTTAGTCTATGTTCAATATTTCATTAACAGACCTCTAAGCTTGTGCTTGACATTGGCAGGTCCAAGAGGTTACTAGTTTTGCAGTTCAAAACAAAGCATCTAAAACGCTGCCAATATTTGAAAACATTCCCCACCAATGACAGGGAAGAGCAACAGTCACATTACTAACGCTTTCAACATCAAAAATGAAAATGCATCACTCTTACGTCACTAGCACTTTGTCCCTGCTTCTGAAGAAGACTTTTCATCCTCCTTACCAACAGCACGGGGGAAGCCATTGCTACCCTGGCACATGTGGATTTCACTACTGCGAGCATTTCACTACTAACACACAAAGACAAGTGTTAGTTTCCAGCCATTATAAGCTTGCTCAGCTCCATTCTGTCCTTCCGTTTCATATTTGGATGTTGTCTACATTTGTTCAAACAAACAAAAAAAAGCATAAGAATCACTCTGACCTTAACCTGCCTATGCGTAAAGAAAACTAATATGAAAGATGCTAGAGGGGAAAAAGGTTTTATAAGATAGAAGACCACTAAGTGGCCACGCACTCCTTCACCAGAATTTGATTAGAGCAAAGGAACGTCTTTTTGGAAAGAAGTCCCCGGAATTTTTTCAGGAATGTTTATGCATTATTAGTACTACAGGTTACGGCCACCTGACTCCTGGGCATTGCTAAGATGCTAAGCTCTTCCTTGGTAGATCTTAAAGCATAAAAAAAAAATAATAATAATAAAAAAGAAATATCAGCTGCCCCTAAATCACACAGAAAACACTAACAAAATCCTCAGCTCTTACAGGCCTTCAGGCAATGCTGCAGAGAGTCTAAGAAACAAGTTTTTTCCAGCAGCTCCCCAGCCCGTATCATGCCTTCTTCCTTCAGCTGGTCTCAACACACTCCTGGTACGCAGCACTGGCAAGCCCTGTATTTATCAACGTTACTTTGCAAGTGCAAAACTTGTAGTTTGCTAATCTCTAGGGAGATATTTGTACATATAAAGTCATCTGTCCAGAGAGGTTTGTTTGCAGGGGAGTACAGCACTGCTCTACCCATAGGTAGGTCCTCTTCCTTCCCTAGACTTTGTTAATACTTAAGTGTACATGATGCACATTACCCTTACATTCCTCATCTCTTGCACCACTTCTACTGTTCACAACTGAGATTTGCTACGCTGATTTTATTACTCTGCCTTGCCTCCCCCAGCCCTCCTTCTCCACAGCCTTCACCCCCTCCCACCAGCTCACCAGCAGCCCCTCGCCCAGCTGCACTTCCACCCACTCACCCACCCACCCCCTCGCCGGGCAGGCAGCGCGCGTCCGCGCACGTCTTCCCCAGCCTCTCACAACTCCGGATTGTTTTGGTGCATCTGCTGCGTTCAGCCTCAACGCGCTCCCAACACCCACCCAGCAGCAAGAGACCGTGCTCCCAGGGCATAAACCCATCCAAGGGTGGTACTGCATGCGCTGGGAATGCTCTTGGTCAGCAGCAGGGAAGGGCAAAGGAAAAAAAAAACAACCTAAAAGAAAGTGTAGGAAAGGGAAAAACCAGAGAAAGAGAATGAGAGAACTGCTCATTATTACATTAGCAAACCAAAACTATTTATAAGCGGCACATCTATCTATCTATCACTTCAATTACATGTTTCTAAATGAGGCTGAAGCAAGATATCCATAATTATTACTGAAATGCCATTTTTACATTAGCCCAACAGTTGTGCGCCTTCTTCACAAAATGCAATAAGCAAACCACCAATTTATTATTTTCTGTAAATTACAGATGAATCAATCTAAATACCTCTTTCATGAGAGATTTGATTTTTAACCCAGAATTCCTATTTCCTTTGAACAGCACGAGCTGCAGAATGCATCCATTTCCCTTCTATCTCCTCTTTTAGGGAGCTTTTCCCTCTCCTCCTCTCTTTAGTCTAAGGATGCTCAGAGGGAGAAATGACATGAAAAAGGTTTAACTTGCTAGACAACCCTGTGTTATTCTTTACTCTTCCCCTCTTCTTCCATTTGTCCTTTTGTGAAGCTCTTTTTTACAGCCCCTTCATGCTGCCTACTCCACTCTCTTCTGCCACAATGCTCCTTGTCTCCTGTTTCCTCAGCAGTGAGAAACACTGGAAGTGATGTTTGCACGCCAGGGATGTGCTCCCTTCCTTGGGAGAGCACAGGAACGGAGCCTGTCCAGCCCCTGCACCTCACCAGCCCCAGAGCTGAACCTGGCCATGCCAAATGACTGCAGGCTCATCCTAAATCAGCGTGTACCTCAGTCTGGGGATGACCCGTATTGTACTCTCGTGCCCCACCTATTCTCCCATCTGCACATCCCTTTATCCCTCACTTGCTGGTAACACCAGCTTTCTTTCCAGGCCTCCTTTTCTATCACATCACTGCTAGGAACACTTTTTCACTCACATAAAAGCACCCGGGAGCTTTACAAACCACAGATGTTGTCTTGAGACTTCCTGGCGAAGGAAATGGAAGCACAAAGAGGCGAGATACCTTTTCCAAAGTCAAGCAGACCACGCTGAGCTGCCCTGAACACAGAACATTACAGGTGCTGATTTGCTGGTTTGCTAGAGATGTAGCTGTGGTCTAAATATTCTCTCTCCTCACAGGTAATTCCCCTGCTTGTGCTTTTAAAGGTTTAAGTTGCATCCAAAACATAATCTATTCTAGGACTAACATTCTTATTTTCCCATCAAATTAAACTGTTCCAGCACCAGAAGTTGTTTGAAATGGTTGTGCAGAAGCCCCCATAGACATGCCCTGCTATCAAACACTCCTCCTCCAACACTCTCTACCCAAAGAGCAGCAACAAATCCCTGTATTAGATTATTACTTTTTACAAAGACTGTATTAGAACTCATTATAAAAGTAGATGACATTTTAATCAGACAAAATAAAGAGTCAAATTCTGTATTTGAGCTGCAGTGGCACTTGTTTACGCAGCACTGGCTTACGCCACAGAGAAGCACAGGAAAAACGTGTAACTATCCCATGGTAAGGCTACTACAAGCTTTTACTGCTGCCCACAGCCTACAGCCCACTGCTGGAGGAAAGAAAACAAAGATCAAACTTCAGGCCAGCTCCTCTCTTAGCCCACCACAATCCTCTTGGAAGAGTCAGAGGTGTAAAAGCAGCTCAAAACAGCGAGGCCCAGACAGGCTGTAATAAGCTCAGAGCAGATGTGCTGTCTGTGAAAATGCTCAGAGCAGATCAGCTGGGAGCCTCAGCTACCCTGTACCCCTTCAGCACAACCCTACAAAGCTGCATCCCAACTAACAACTGAAATTTTGTTCTGCTTCAAGCAGATGAGGCCCAGGAAAGCAGAGAGGCAAGGAGAGAGGAGTCCACACCGGTGGCACCCTCCTGCCCAACAAGCCGGACTTCTTCCAGGAGCCTTTTGCTCCAATCCCTGCCTGGAGGATGATGGGGGATTAGAGCTCACGTTTACCAATCATCAAACAAGATTTCATTCTCAGCACAACTCTTCAACAGAGAATTAACCAGTTCCCACTCGTGGAATTCTTCTAGAAGGGATGAACCCCCTCGACATTTGAGGTAGAGTAGCTAGGTATTGAAAACTAAACATCTGAACACAAAAGCAACAAACCTTCCACATCTGCCAAGACCAGAAGTTCTCTCATACCAAAAAAATATATAATTTATCCATCAAATGATAAATGCTCTATCTTTCCCACCCTACAAAGATGGGTATTTGGTTACAGCATAAGTCCTGCCTTCCTTTCCACCTCCATCCCTTGGCTTCTACTTCCAAACCAGTTCTGTGCTTTTTCTCCTATTGCCAAGATCATGCTCAAATCCTCTCGCCCTGACCTGACCTTCGGGACCTCGTTCTGGATTCTAAGGTTTGTTCTACTGCCACCACAAACACTTTTAACACCCTTCTCGCGTCCGCTTTGAGCTGTGAATGTCGCTTTAACTCTGATTAAGTCATCAGGCTGTATTGCTAGAGGAGTGCCTGCCGTACAACTCTGTCATCATTTCGTATTTATCTACTGCCTTTTCTGCCTGTTCAACAGAATACCCTTCCTCAAGCCACGACAGCACATTTCACTTGGTGTCTTATGAATGTGAAAGTCTTTTTAAGTTAAGATACCTGCTCATCCTTTCCCTGTCTTTCACGCCCTGCTAATACTCTGCTTTCTCCATTAGCCTTCCACAGCTATCCGTTCTCTTCTCGCCTCTCACCTACAAGGAAATACATACAGCTCAAACCAAGGTATTATTAAAACTCAAGAAAAGGCAAAACAATAATGTCCCGTCTACACAAGCGTTATCGATGTATTTACATGGTCTTTGACTATATCCAAATCACCCGCACTTTTTGACCGGCTTTGTAATTCAGATTGCCAGCTTTCTGGGGCAGGGAAGTTGCCACCCGGGGTGAACCTTAACACGCAGTGCCAAGCCTTGAATTGATACTCGTTTTTCAAAAGCAGAGCCTAGGATCCAGATATAGATCTATGTTTTCACATCGGACAGGTGCCGTTTTACAGCACTTGAACCCATCGCAACGCCGTGTCGTTACCAGTAGGCCAGGAGTCTGGATTTTGTTTCCATCAGTTTATTTTCTGCCAGATCAGCCCTACTGGCCATCTTACTGTGCAGCTGTAGGGAATTTGGTGCTGGCATGAGAAGGCAGCAGGAACAAGTGTCCCGAAGTGGAACCTCCACTACTGGCAGAACTGCAGATTCGTACTAGCTGAAACAGCAACTGCAGACAAAAGCCCAAGGAACTTGCCTTCCAATTAAGGACACTGTTGTATGTTTGTAATGAAGAGGACAGCAAAGTCCGACTGCAAATGCAAAGGGAAGGTAATCTAAGTCTTGCATAAATATTTTGAAAGAGAGAATTATTTTGAAGTCATTTTCAGTGCTAGTGTTCTAGCTCTCTGCATCCCTATTTCTGCTGGGTCTTTTTTCACCTGATTTGATTAGATAATCAAGGATGATATTTGCTCATTCTGAGATTACTGAAGACGTGAGCTACGTTTCCCAAGGGCGGGCATTTTCACATTATTCCAGGAGCATTCAGTACATGGCACAGAACCTCATCCTATAGCACTGGCGGGTCCTAGAGATCTCCAGTTTATGTAACTATATCCAAAAACCAAGCCACTGACAAACACTTTTAAAATCAAAACCTGATCCAGTACAAGCTGAACAGAGTGAAAAAAATGACATCTGAACCAAATCCCCAACGTCTCGAAGGGTACAGCATTATCTATTCTGCTAATTGCAATTGTTAATTAATTGTGACAGAAAATACTGAAACTTTGAAAATAAAATTCAAGATGAAGAAAAAAAACTGGGCTGGCTTATGTAGAACAATGAGAAGCAGATGCCCCCAGCAAATAAACCTCCCACTTTGGCTGGCTATGGGTAACCCGTGGAAAGTACCGCGTTGAGAGCAGGTGAAAGAAGCAAACCTGTGTTCCTTGGCCCAGCCTGTCCTTTTCCTTACCCAGGAGTGCCATTATTGCATCTTGGGTTGCATCTCTTAATAAAATACAGCTTTTAAGAGACAGATCATTTCTCTACCTTTAGGGAATGCCTGGGAAGCCTTTTCATTAAAATGCTAATAGAACAATAAAGTTTAACACCAAATTTCCCCCATTTGAGTCTGAAAGCAAGTGCTTTGGACTAATTCCGATCAGAACACTGTCTATTTTTTCATTACAGTTTCATTCTGATGTATTTATTATTAAGGAGCCTATGAGGAGCTGCATTATATTCAAGAGTGAACTGAAATGAACTTTGAAGCAAGAAACAAAGCCTGTCTATGCAAGGGGGCAAACTGCATACGGAATTAAGAGATGAGGCTTACTGCGTTTCTCAGTGGTTTGTCACTGTAATACAGCAGTATTTTTTTGTTCTTGGGGCTACTGACTGCACTTACCACTTCGGTCCACTTTATTTGGAGTATTCATTAAATAACAAAGCGTCAATACTTAGCATGCACATTCCTGAGGTTTCCTAGCCCAGCTCTCGATTAATCTACATACTAATGCAAGGGGACACATTCTGCAACACAAACAAGCCCTGTGTCACGTTGAGTTACATATTTCTCTGGCTTTTCCCAGAGTGTGGGAGGGTTCAGACTCTCTACACAGCTACTGCTACCCAAAACACGGGTGAGAGTGCTTCCAGCTTCCATCGTCCTTGTCAGTCAGTAACAACAGAGGATGAAAGAAGGGTTTAGATTAAAACTAGTCTCTCTCAAAATAGCTGTAGATCACTAGTGCCCAGTGTTCTTTTCCTTCACTACTGCAACGGCCCAAAGATATAATTTGTGGGCCAGCCATGCAGAGCCAAAGTACACGGCGAGATTTAAAGAAGATTCAACACTCCTGACACATTTTCCCTTGGCTCCGCTCGGCCTTCTTAGAGTGCTCTTTAAGAGCACTGGGTTATGAGCTCTCAATAACCAAACACTTAAAAGAACCCGCAATCCATGCACTTGCATGAGCACAGCCATGTGATTTTTCTCACGGTAACCCTCTCTTTCCCTCCGTCTTTTCTCCCATTTCACTCTTCTCCCCATCCATTCAGATTACAGACTCTGCAGGACAGAGCCCCAACACTCTACCCGACATCCTTCGTGGTCCACTCTATGAAGGAGTAAGAACATACAGCAAAGTTAAGAGAAAAAAGGGAATACAGCATGAGTGTGCTTTCCATTTCGTGTATGAGAAAGAATCCACATCCTCCTGTGTCACCTGCCCTTATTTGAGAAATTTCTTTTCTTCTGGTTCTCATTATAGTTTTAATGAAGCAAGGAAAGCTTATTTAAAATCATTCTCCTACAAATGAGCTGACTTAAAAAAAAATAGTAATGCATTACTGGAGGTGAGCTTCCCAGCCAAGCCTAAGAGCGTGTTTTTACAGACTCCGCGGGGAGCACAGTACAGATCTCTGTTCCCAGGAGACACCTCAACAGCATGGAAGGCCTGCCAGCACTGCCCTGCTTCTGCTGCGCTGGAGGAAGAGGAGGGCAGGGCTGCAGATTTGGGCAGGAGAGGACAGCATGAGGAGAGCAGCCCCGGGCCTGGCTGCTCCTCCCAAAGCTGTGGGTGCAGCCCCACACAGGGGCATTGGCCTTCCTGGCACCTTCTGTCCTCCTTGATTCTTGTTCTCTTCAGCCTTCTCCATCCTAATTCCTACACGGGGGGCCAAGATTCAAGCTCGTGATGCACCCCTGCTTTCTTTCTCCAGCCTAGGACACGGTCTCTAACACCAAGATTCGCAGAGGAGAGCTGCTGCCAGCATGGGCATGGGCACGCTGTGGGGCTGGGCAGGGTGGCAGCAGCGGGGCCTCCAGCTCTGGGTGCTGAGGAGCAGGGGCTGGCTGCTCTCCAGAGCCCACGCTGGCTTCCCGGGCAGAGAGGAGGAGGCATTTCAGCTTTGCTAGAAACTAGGCCTGGCAGAGAACTGTACAACGTGCTCTCCCTTTCTCCAGAAAACTGCCTTTTCATTTCAGGCAAAGATTTAAAAAATTAAAGCCCTAACTACAAAGGAGGAAAAAAAAAAAAAAACCCCAAACCCAAACCTTTCCATCTCAATTACTGCACAAACATTCCTTCAAAACTGTTAGAGCTACATGAAAGGAAAATAAGCACAAAAAGAATTTGAATAATGCCCGTGTCTAAGGGTTACTATCTAAATAGCACATACCCCAGCACTTATGAATCACAAGGCTCTTTCAGGTATAAATCTCTCCAGAACACTGTCTTTTAACACCTCATGATGCCTCCATTTGTTTTTAACCCTCCACGCCCACGTAAGGTCACATAATGTCAAAGCAGTAATAACACCACAACTCAAGATCAGTGCAGGGGTTGCCTGGCTTACAGGAGATCCGAGGTGTTCGGAACTGTGCTTTTTACAACAAAAAAAACCCACCAAACCCATTTAATAGTTTAACAAAATCTCAGCTGGCACTGACTAGACGTAATCTTATAAGGGTCTTTTGTCTCTGCCTGAACTCTTCGAGTATATAGCACTCTTTGCTGTGATAATTGGTTTGGCCGTCCATTCCACCCATCAGGTGATAGAAAACTATCAATCAGCCTAAATGCAATGTGAGAGAAGTCTCTTTAGCCAATTAGTTGGTAATGAGAACATTAGCCACAGTATCTTCTGCAGAGGGCACCTTAGCAATTCCAGCGGAGCCCACAAAGATGACAGTTCTATCTGTATGATTAATAGCCAGCGTATGACACCATAGGAATTCTACACAGTTGTGTGAAATCGGGGAGGAATGATCCACTTGATGCTGTTAAATATTTTAAGACACGCAGATGATTTTATATTACGTTCTAATACATACACTTATTTTGTGTCTTGACATTAACTCGCCTGCACCAAGAATACTTTTTAAAGCATTTGGAGTCTTCCAGACAAGAGGAATTGCATAAATTCGAGTATTGGGGGGGAGCAGCAGTTACAGAACAACAGATTTCTCTTTATACAGTGTGGGTTTGAACACCAGGAGGGCAAAACTAAGTCACCCTGTTTCTCTACTTTCACCTTAAGTATATTCTTCTGGCTCCACAGAAAGTGGCTTCACTTCCCACGTGGCAGGTCAGAAACAACTACCTGTGTAACATGCAAGGCGAGGGGAAGCCAATGTTTGTTCTTCCCAGAAAGATTCTGGGGACACAAAGTACTTTCCGTGTGAACACACGTGCAAAGGTAAATTCAGAAGTGCTCTGATCTCAGCGGGATTGCACCCCCAAAGTCCTTCACATCGGCCATGAAGCGAGGGGAACCGCGTACCCTCAGCCAGACCATGGCACCAGTGAGGAAGGGACTGGAGGACCACCAGCCACAGGCACCACTGACCTGTGTATGGTCTTTACAATGCTGGGGGGGCACTGCCAAACGCCAGCACCCTGAGCTGATGGGCCAAATGATCTGCTGCCAAGTTTCAAACCCCACATCCCTATTTCTGGATTGCACGACAACTTACCTACGCTACAAAAATTGAAAAAAAACTAGAAAACCCCACTATACCAGCACCTGAATGGATTTAATTACACCAGTGGGGAAAAAAAAAAAAATCTGTAAATTGGCACACTGCAAAGCTATATTCCAGATTAGCCTAATTGGAGTTAATTGCCAAACCAACTTAAACAAATTGAGTTTCCTGTTGTGCCAGAAGGGTGCTTGTAAGAGAAGTCTACAATGGGGCAGCTATTGATACATCAATTTATTTACGCTGCAGCCTTGCCTAACACAAACAAAGCCTGAGCAAGCTGTGTCGGGGCAGAAAGAGGGGAAAGGCAGAAGAGATTAGTGAATGGCACAGTTATGGGAAGTGACAGGCAATCAATAAACTCCAGGTTCAGAGGGTAAACTGAACTGACAAAAGTCAGCCTTAGTTCGCACACCAAAATTTCATCTGTGTAAATCCTCTGTGGAGAAGGAAGGTGCAATATAACCACTCAGATGATCCGAAACTATTTTTCTTCTCTACTCCTCCAAACTGTTACTTCTTTCCTAGTCCTTCATCTTACTGAAGGTTTGTTGAGCTTGAAGCACGCGACAAATTTCAGATGGAATGCATTGAAAAGCGCTTAAATACCGTGGTGATAGGCACTTCGGGAACACCACACAACACAACAACTTCCTTGAAACCCAGGGGTCCAAACTATTTTTTATCAAGTACACTTCTGTGCTTTTATGTTTTGGGGTTTTTTTTAATGTAAGGGCAGTTAATCAGGTAATATTGCAAACGGAGTTGTTCAGAACTGGAAATTCGAATTGCATTGACAATTGTGAATTGAGAACATGTCATCTGTTAGCTAAAGGTAAGTGACAGCTGTAACATTGGCTTTCCATGTACGATGCAAAATTACTGACTGTGGCAAGAGCTTCGAAGTCGTCTCACTCTTTTCCAGTAGTCAGCAGCAGGGTTAAAGAGGCAAGCACCGTGTTGGCTCTGCAAAGCACTAAACAAATTTGCCAGATCCTTACTAACAGACAGTTTCTGTTGGCTTGAAAGGGCCAGTGTCATGTCCCTGCTTGGTGGCACAGCGGCAGTTGTGACATGTCAAGGCAAAAGGCATAAGTGATTCACATGGTACCCGAGAGTAAGCAGAGCAACCTTTGGTTTAAAGGAGCGCCCAGCAAAGCACGGCTGCCCCTCTGTTCACCTACTGCAGCGCATGGATTCACTCATCAAATGTCAGGTTTCTCTTTCTTAGCAGACAGGAGAACAATCTTTGCCCCCAAACCTTTGCCCCGACATTGACATCCTCACCAAACACCACCCTGCCTTTGGTTTCCCACCGCGGGCAGGGATGCTGAAGCAGAGACGCTTAGCACCACGGGGAAAGCTCAGCTCCCCTTCAGTCCAGTCTATGTGTTTTACTACATTACCTCCAACCTGTAGGTTACAGTCTGCATTGTGATACACTGTGGACTTCTCCATTTTCTCATCATCTTCTAGTGAAGCTGAAGAAAACAGAGGTCTAAGATTCTAGATTATCAGGAAACCCTTCACTGCTGATCACCAGTCATCAATAAACTGTCTGTTAATGATCATGAAGTGGCTTAAGTGGACCAATTGTCATTTATGGGTAAAATCTTAGTAAAAATATCTCATGTCTTCCGTGGTACATTTGAGTTTCACAGGCTTCCTCTGCTTAATTGGGTCCAACCACCAGTTTTGAGAGAGGATTCAGCCCACCCAACCACTGTCTCTCCCTCTGCAGATATTAACTACCTACCATTTGTTTTGAGACGTACAGCCAGGAAAACTTGGGTGTCTATGTCACCCAAACAAGCTGAACATGCTGCTCTCATTTACACTTAGCAGGTTATGTCTTTTCCTTCCAGATCCAGAACTGACTGCAGTGACCCACGCTGCTGCTCAGAGACAGGGCGAGGACCGTCCTCCCCGCTACAGCAGCAGACTCAAGTCAGCCACAGGGCAAACACAAGTACTCGACCCTGGGGCTTTATCACTGGCACTGATGGCTAACAGATAAAAACTGCTCACTGCTTTGTGGTGCCTAGAAAACCTTGCTCAGGATGCAAATGTATTTAAACAGAGAGAACCTACAATACAAGAAAAATAACCTACAAGAGGACTTCACAGAAGGTTAACACTGAAGATGAATGAAGCTACCAAGCACGTGCATTTACCTTATCACTTGAATCACAAAAAAAAAAAAAAAAAAAAAAAACCAACCCAAACCAGTCTTGTGCTCTATTTGGGAGAAGTGAGCCATAACCTATTTGTTTTCACAAGACATGCCTACGAGATGGCCGGTTCCTGTAGCTATTGCCCCTGTGGCTGATTGCTCACTGTGGCTGCACCCATCACACCAGTGCCTGCAGGGTGCAGGGCAGCCTCCCTCTCCCCAAACACTCAGGAAGGAGAGCAGGGAAACAATAGCTGTAAAGTGATGAATATGTCCTAATTCGAGAGGGGGAGGATGAAGCCCCACTCGGCGTTTGTCTGATTGAGGGAAAGATGAGCCTCACAACATATTCCAGTATCGGTGATTAGCAGAAGATTAACTGCTACAAGGACTACAGCGAAAAAACTTCACAGTGTTAACTCATTTCCTAATCACAGCTTGGAGCTCACAGCACAAGGAAAAACATTTTTGCCTCTGTGTGTGCTTATAAATACAAAGGAGCATCATATTCTCCTTCTTTCCCCAGGTACTACCGTGTTTATCTCCAGAACACGGATGGCTATTATGAATTACCTCCACCATCCTGTGCTCTCCCTCTTCCCTCCTCGCTTCCCTGTGCAAGGGGGCTGGGAGGAGAGCAAAGAGAAAGACAGCACGGTTGGATTCCCTTTTTTCAGCTTTTACCAGCCTTCAGAGGTCAGGACGCGATTGGCTCCGCTCTGTGTGAGAGCTGGAGCTGTTCACTTAGCAACAGAAAGCAGAAGGCAGGCAGCGAAACTCTCTGCCTAGGCGGGTGTGCGCCTGTGTGAGAGAAGAGGGACAGAAAAGGGTGGGCTAAGGACGGACCCAGGCACTCGGCTGCTGCAGGCAGAGGGTCTGCTCTGCTCAAGGGCTCTCCGTCTCCAGGGATGGCACCAAGAGGTGCCAGTGCTCTGCTCCCCACCGGCTCTCACCCACCAGAAGCAGCCCGAGTGCCCGGCATATTGCAGTTTTTCACATAGGAGCTTGATTAGAGCCTACGAACAGCAAGAGCCAATCTCAGTAACGGCTGTACTTAATGCAAGTCATAGTGTCCTCTCTGCCTGAAACGGTAAAGAGGTAACGTGTGACATGTTAGCAGGAAAAAAAAAAAAAAAAAAAAAAAGATAGAAAGGAATGAAGCCAGAGCTAGGGTTACACAGAAAGGACAAATGAGTTGTTGATTTTCATCTACCTTTTCTCACACTATTAAGGCAAAAAGAACTCCCCAATTAAAAAAATTGTAGTAAGATGCTGTCAGGCTGTAGTGTTATTCAACCTGCAGAAGACTGAGATTGCATTCCAGCTACCTCTAAACAAGTTTCATACTGAGAAGGGAAAGAAATAGCAGAGGAAGGTGCAGACAGGAAAAATACATATTCCACAGATCTTAGTTCCTTTCTGAAACACAGGAGACTTGTGTTGAGAGATTACTGAGTAGAGAGATTATTTCAAGCTGCCATTCAGAGCAACGTAAGAAATTTCATGCAGCTCATTCCATGGGGAACACAGAGCCTGCAACCCTCCCATGCCACTGGCATCAGATATTTTCCTTCCCGCCACTGCTGCAGAAGAGCTCCGAGCACACACCAGGGAAAGCATAATTTTCTTACACCTAAGGCATGTCCCCCTCCTCCCCACCTTATGCCCAACTATATTAATCATGGAGCCAATGTAACTGACCCTATTCTTTTACCCAACTGCTCTACATTTCTGTTCAACTTTTTTTTTAAACATTGTAACTTGCTCTACGCGTGGCGTGCATCACCACTCATCTTCCTGGCTCTGCACACCTACCCTCTCAAAGCAATCCCACTTTGCCTACTGACATGCAGAAGTTCAACAACTACTTCAGTTCTTCAAAAGCTCTGAAGAGATGGGGGTCAAAAAAACCAACCAGGACTCTCTTGCTATTTAGAATGGGAGGCTTAAAAGCAACCACGTGTGTTTTTTATCCTTTTCACCTCTTTTGTGTGACAATTCTATTACATTTTCCTTATATTCAACAATACAATGGATATGCAATACAGGAAAGGAAACAGCACTTCCCTAAATTCAATATATCCAAAACATATATGTAATTGTTAAAGAGGTACCTATATTCTTCAAGGAACAGAACTACATCATGGGTTGCAGGCCTACTTCTCCCATTATTTCCTCCATAGAAGGACTTTACCATGCCAACAAAACCTGCAGCTTACCGGAACTGGGCAGAGGTAGAAAAAGGTGGCCATCTAGAGTAGCCCATTCGTACTATGAGAAGCAGTCTGGTGCAAAGGAAAATAATAGAATTAAAATTTAAAAAAAAGACAACCAAGAGGTTTACCTGCCCAAGCAGGACCAAAATACACAGTAAAATGCCAACAACTCAAAGGTGAAAAAGAATCCAAACAGCAGGTGGGAATTGCAACTACACAATGCAGTGCCAAAAGTGAAGTTTGGTGTTGGATGGTTTCAAGAGATGGAAACAAGAAAAATAAAAAGCAAGTATGAGAGCTGGTCTCCAATGAAAGCAAGTATCCACGAACGTGACCTGAAAGATACCGTCCCAAACCTCCACCTAGATGATTAGGATGTGTGGGACAGACACAGTGCCACCAGGGAGCACGACCTCCTTGGGCACCCCCAGGAGACCCCTCAATGCGGGGCACGGCCACGGCTCCCTGCACCGCAGAGCGTGAGGTGAGGCTGGGGAAACCCCTGCTTTCCTTTCTGCACCCCCTGTAGAAGCTAAGTGATCAATTTTCAGGATGGCCTGGCTAAAAAAATGGAGAAGCCATCCTCAATGTAGAGCCTCCTCCAGCAGCCAGCAGGCCCGGGGTCCTTCCCACCCTGCTCCTCTCCTCCTCAATGGTCTGAGTTACGAAACGAAGCCGCGTGGGAGGAAGCTGCTGCCTGCCTTGCTGCAGAACCCGTTCCTGCACGGAGCAACCTCTGCAACCACAACTCACTGTTTTGTTTCTGTCGTTCTGGCAGAAAAGCAGAGTCTAGAGCTGACAGCAGCCAGCGGAGCTCTGCCAGGCTTGGCCCTGCTGGCCTCATCCTGCTCCCACATCACGGTGAGCAGGAACCTGGCCAACAAGCTCAGGGACCTGGCCGACATGCTGGGGCACCTGGACTCTCACCCATGGCTACCTCACAGTTACCTCCTTAGGCTTAACAGCATTTCCCATCAGATTCACCCGACTGCCTGGGTTTCGGGGGGCTTTGTTGTCTTGTGTTTTTTCTTCTAAAATACCTTCACCCTTTCTTTCAATTCAGGTATATTTTTGCTCACTGTTTCTGCTTTAATATTTGGGTTTTCTTCATTCCTGCCACTCGTCTGCTTTCTCACTGCATTTTATTTGTGCACTGATGACAGATTTTGACCTTCATTAGTTTTTGAATCATTGCTAATATGCACAAATAAATGCAAGGCACTACAGGAAGAGGTATGAACATTTGTCCTGAAGATGCAAACTTCAATGATTTTCTCACTTTGCTTCCCATTGTTCCTAAAATTTATGCACTTGCTTACATTAGATCAATCCTCCTTTTCACAGCTCTAAGCCTAAAAGAGCCTAACAGAAGTGAGGCCCTGGCATGGTCACCTTCCCTGTGCCTCAGCCAAACTCTTACCAAAGCCAGTGGAACTGTGAATGCTGCCTTACTGAAAACTGTTTAATTCTGCAGATTTTGTAGTTCGAAGAAAAGAAATACTGATCACCTTCACCAGTATCTATGAAAGGCGTAATGTAGAAGACAGTCGCATTGATGCTAACCCTGGACACCAGTGAAATACAAAACAAAAAGGATACTCAACACGTCACAAGTTTAGATATTGACCAGAAGATGTTGCATGCATCTCCAGTTTGCATTCTGTTGGTCCATCATCACATAAACATGATGACCAGCATTCAAGGGACACCAAGAGGCCTGTTCCATTTCCTCAAACTCTCAAACCAGAGCGGTAGCCAGTGATTTCCCCAGGCGCTTTCCCGGCTTGGCCTCTGCAGAGCTGCTCTGGGAAAGCACAAATATGTGGCACCATGGGCAAAGCTGCCAAGCTCCAGGAAAAGGAGAAGGGATTTGAGGACTACAGAAAGTCTATCTGAGAGTTAGATGACTTTTTAGAAGGTGCCTTCTGACACTTTTTTGCAGGAAGGTTACTTAAAGCATTTGAATTTGCGGTTGTCTTCCACTAATGCCTAAAGACCTAACTGAAAAATGTAAAAAAATCAGGTACTATTCCCAATGGGATACATTCATAACTTTAAATGAAGTGCTGGTCATTGTTATAATCTCATGAATGTGAAATCTGTTCACGATATCAATGCAGTCAGCCGAGATGAAAGCCGAGACTCAATAATATATTTAGGCTTTTGACATCCCATTTCCATTTATCTGCACATAGTGCTTTAAGTAAAGAAGAAATCAGGAAGAGCTGTGATACTGGGGCTCCAAGCTCAGAGGCACTGAGACCCTTTTCCTGTCAGTATGTCTGAGGCCTTTTCCCCATCTCATCTCTTTGCAGCAGCAGAGTTGGAAGGAACCACTTCTGTCGGAGACCCAGCATCCACGTAACACGTAGTGCTGAGGTCCTGGGGGCCAACAGCAACAGGTTTTGCTGAAGGCATCATCTCCTATTTGACACTGAGCTCAGAACCCAGGAGGAGATGGGAGCCAAGAGCAGTATCCTGCCTTTCGAGATGCAGTCTCTCTCCAGGCAGCCTGCTCCACAGCGCTTGCAGGACATATTTCAGACATAGCAGGTCCTTCTCTCCTGCTGGCCTCTAGCCACCTCCTCATCCCCCAGCAGCAGCAGTGCTCCGATTTCCAAAATAAAAAGTGGGTGGCCTAGTATTCAGGGTGAATCATGGCAGCCTGAGGTAATCTTCTGTTGCACCCCTCGAGTTGCGTTCCTCAGCACAGAGCCGTGTGCCTATGGGCCAAGTGATGCCCGGAGGACCTGACTACATAGTTCATTCATCTTGCTCACACCACGAGGAGCAGTTTCATTCGTTCGGTACCTATCATGAGCAGCATGACCCCAACCCTTCCTGTATTCCAACAACCCTGGTCACACCGAGACGGTCTGGTTGAACAACCCCCAGATTTTGCTCCTCTCAATCTTCCCCTTCAAGGACTGAGTTGCATGCCCAGTCTGAATTGGCATGACCTGAGGAAGAACTGTGTCTGCTAACAGCCCATCTTTTAATTTGTACTTCTAAGTTACCAAGTTACCGGAATAAGCAGGGGGGGAGGGAGTCATTAAGTGTTTTTTGTTTTGGTTTTTTTTCCACAAACATCACATTTCCTATATGCTTCAGCAATTTCACTGTAGGAGACAAATCAATACTCTTCTCTTTGGAGTTAAATATTCTCATTTGGTAAGGGAGAATAGGAGATTTGCCTTAACAAAAACAATATATACTTTGTTAGAAGAAAAAAAAACAACCCTTCTTTTGTCTAGTTTCTCTTTTGTTGATAAAAACTAAGCACACAGGAGGAAAGGTTTTTTTCTTTACAGAGAAGATTTTTATAAACAAACTTGCTCCTTTCAACGCATGGAAGGAAAAGCAGAAACGTATGCTGAGAACGAGAAAAAGCCTAGTGGATAAAACCATTTTAGAAATGGCTTGGATTTCTCTCTGAAAAGCCAGCTATCTTCTGTCCTTCCTGAGGGGTCGTGGAGAACAGCTCAGGACAACAGGACACCACAATAAAGCACCAACCCAAGTAAACGTCCTCGCTCTCTTTCCATGCGCTTCAGTTTCAGTTGCATATTAGGTGGGTTTTTTGGGGGGGTAGTGGTGGGGCTATCACTTTTCACCTAATCCCCAGCCCCATTTAAGCCCATACCCATTGCCAATACAGTCTCTCTGTGATGAGCACGACGGCTAGCTCTAAGCTCCCACCTTTCTACACTACTCCTCTTAGCGTAACTGGTTTTGTAAACTAAACAGAAAAGTTTATGGAAAGGTTTTCCTCGTGTAAATAATCTGGAATTCCTAGCAGCCAAAGAAATTCCCCAGTGCTTCTAAAGCTAAGGATTACTTATATTTCATACAGATTCTCTTTAAGCAACAGTTTGCTTCTAAAACATCCATACTGGTTTTGATAACAGAAATTGAGCCAACACACACAGAACAACCGTGTTTTGCTGACAGACAGACAGCTGGTAAGCAAAACATTAGGATGTGATCCTGCTAACTGGCACACCCCATGCACAACCACTGAAGACTTATCAGTAAACATGACCTGGCACTAAACCACTGGGGTATTTTGCTTTTGTAAGGGACTTTCTTCTGGGGGGCAGGGAGCTTTTCCACAGCCTCATTGTCTCTGGACACTTGAGGAGGGTGTTCTGGACACTTGAGGAGGGTCACACCCTCCTTTCACAGGGTGGATCACCAGACCCTGTACAATCCAAAGAACCTCAGCATTTGACCACCTCTCACAGCACATTTACAGCACATCTAGGGCAAAGGATCCAGAAGGATACTCCCTTTTCTCCTAGAACTCAGGCAACTGATGTAATTCTGCTAAATCCAACAAGAAGATGTAAATAGCAGCATGACAATGGAGAAAAAAAACAACAACAAAAAAACCCCAAACCTCAAGCTTAACTAGTCAATTCTTGGCCTTAAACTTATTCCGGTTACTCATTAATTGCCTCTTAAGAAAAAAAAGAAAGTCATACAAAATTATCATAAAATTACATTTACAAGCAATCGTGAACCATTCTGTAAAACTGCTGCTTTCTGTCACTTGCATCACTGGTGACAGAACGCCAGCTGAGAAGCTCGCTGCTGGTGTCAAGTGGTTCCACCAAAAACCAGCCTTCTTTTTTCAAAGCCTCAGCAGAATGATGTCTCTTATCATGGAAAGTGAATTCCACGAGGCAGAAGAATAATGGCAAAATGCCCTGTGACTGGCAGAGTGAAATCCAGTCCCAGAGACAGTCAGGGAGGCAGCAACAGTAGGTGGTTATCAAGATAGTTTCATCAGACAGTCCAAGGCCATGCAAAGCTTTATAAATCAGTATGAGGAGTTTACAACTGACACACCACTGAACAGAGAACACTAAAGACTTCCCCTGTTCTGAAAAGCTGATTTTCTTGGCATCAGCCTTCCTGCAGCTTTTAGATTTTGCTTACAAGGGTTAAGGAGTGGAAGCAGAGAAAAGCAAATAATCCAGTCTCAAAGCCGAGAAAGCCTGAATTAAAGGCTGTCTCCATGACTGAGGGAAATTATCTGTTGCTGATAATATTCCTCAGATAATAAAAGTCAGGATGTGAAACAGCCTAAGTATTGCAGGGAAACCAAAACAATAAATCAGGGTGCCAGACAAGCGTGACGTCCTCTACTACCTGAAAGACAGTTTAGCCCATCTGAGGTTGGGCCTCACTGCCAGGGTCCCATCCCCTGGGGAGAAACCAAGGGGGAAGGTCTGGCCACGGATGCAGGTACCCCAGGCAGCCCCTCCTGGGGTTCTGACACCCACAGCAGATGAATGGAGTGCTCATGAAATCAACTTCAAATGGAGCAAACCTACTGCTAAAAAATTTAAGTCTTCTAAGGAGTCAAACGTGGCATCTTCCTGCAAGCCCAAAATGTGACTCCAGTGACAACTGCAACAGTTCAATGGTTGATCTTCTAAGTTTGAAAACACGAGAACTGAAAAGGGCACCAAAGAACATTTACACTTACACATGAACTTGTCGAAGACTAACATTACTGAGTTGTAACTGAAATGGGAAGATCCAAACCATCTGATAAAATGGCAAAATACGCAGGGACATGTACAGTAAAAAACAACAATGAAAAAACAAACAAAAAAAACCAACCAAACAAAAAAACCAACACAAAACCCAAACAAACAAAACCCAAACAAACAAAACCCAAACAAACAAAACCAACGGAATTTTCATCACCCTGACCCCCAATACCTGACAGTTTCTTAGTCACTGAACAAGAAAACTTCTTCTCTACCATTTAGTATCAAATGGAGAGAACACAGAGGCACAAACAAGAAATCCACACAGACTAGGGATGCGGGAGCTCGGGAAGGGGCTCAAAGCCCTCACGTATATATTCTTAGCTGAAAACTATCCCAGGTATGAAGGGAGGAAGAATTAACTTTCCAGCAGAAATGAAATGAAGCAAGAGTAATAACCACCCAGATAAAAATCCGTTTTACCTTTATGGGCAAAAAAACTTCCATTAATAAACCCCAAAGAGAAATGCACAGAATAGTTTTGTACCTGCAATTCAAAAAACCCTTCCTCTGCTTCAAACAATATACCAGGTTTTTCATGCCCTGTGCAATTTTTTTTTTTTTTTTTCCTAGGGGAGAAAAAACAAACAAAAACAAGAGAGAGAGAAAGGAAAGATGAGAGAGGCAGTCAGTTCTCATTTTAATAACCTGATTCTTGGAAAGACTGACCCTCCAGAGAAGATAATTAGCAGACAGGCCAGTAATTCTCTTTAGTCACACAAGAACTGCTGTTAACCCTTTCTCTAAAACAGAGATAAAACACTGAGATCAAGAGTAAGTATAACTGCACTGTGGATCTTGTGTATGACATTCCAACAGCCCATCATTTTCTTATCAAGTTTGACTGGTCCTTCTGAATCAGGCAGGTTGATGTAAGAGTTTAGAAAGTAATCTCCAGGCAAGAAAGTCCAAATGAAGGAAAGAATGCAGTAATTAAGGAAAAGCAGCCCATAAAATAAAACAGCTTGTAAAATATTTGAAAGAAGGAACATAAAAGTTACCCTGTATAACAAATCTTGAGGACAGTTTGGAATCAAATCACGTCAGTGATCCACCTTAACGTGCTCATCACAGGACACCAAGAAACAGAAACACCACAGTAACAAGTCTAGGATCAAACCATGAGAAGTCTGAAAGAAAACCTGAAATGGGACTGGAAGGGCAGTACGCAGGCAAAATTAAAAGAGGATTTACGGTGTCACTAGAAACAGTAATGTGTTCAAGAGAAATATTGTGAACCAAGCACCAAACGGAACAATTCAAGGAACAGAGAGACACAGCAGAAGCGTTACCATTGTACTTAAGAAGCAGAGATTTATGGGCAGCACAGACATCAGTTTTGGCTATTAGAAATCACTACCTCTCCACCACTTCAGAAGCATTCCGGATTTCACAGCCATCTGAAACGCTCTGCGGGCCAGAGGGAGCTCTGCTGATTTACACCTCTGAGGATACCAGGGCGTGATGCTGATGAAGCCAGAGCAGTTCGTGACAGCAAAGCGCATGCTCCATGGACTTCTGTGGAGCTCTGTCAAGTCCCGGCCAGTGGAAGAGCTCCCTCCTCTCTCCACCCAGTTTGCCAGTTTGGCTCCTGGGACCTCCCTGAACCCTAAGCAGCTCAGTGGCCAGCAGCAGGCCAGACAGACGGACTACTTACTGGGAGAAAAAACAGGCTGGTTTTTTTCATACTGAAACTGATCCCCACCCTCCCTGCCTGGCTGCGTCCCCAGTCAAGGTCCAAATTTTGTCCAGTGAAATAAACACAGGCTTCCAGCAAAAAAAAAAAAAGAAAATAATTCACATTACACTTGAAAGAAACAACTCATAAAACACATCAACAAAAGTAGTGGTAACACAATGACCTGTGCTCTTACCCAATTGAACCAAAGAATGGACGAGACATGCTCCACAACACAGTGTGTGTCCCACCTTCATATCCATGCTGAAGCTTTCAACCAGAAATGGATGTACTGACCCATCCCAAGTTATTTGGACATTAGCAACATTTTGGCCCTACCTTTACTGACCCAGGTTTCTGTGTTACGCAGCAGCTCTCATTACTGCCTGGATGGTGGAACCATTTATTATGAAGTGGCTACTTCAGACCCTGGCACTTGGTTAAACTTCAGTGACGATACGCTGAACTCTTTCCACCCAGGGAGTGCCGTGGTTCGTTAAAGAACCCCTTTTCATTTGAACCCCTTTGAGAGCTCCATATCCATTCTGGTGCTGTTTTGCTAGCAAAGCATCTTGTCTAAATTGCTGGATCGAATCCAGAAAAAATGCATAGTAACCGAAAGCCATTACCATCTGGTGGCTGCTCAACATCCTATGTGGACACTAGCTTGCATCCAGCACTGGCTGAACAGGTGTCCACATAATACCAGCCATCACAGTTGTCACTGGTTTGTAATCCCATTTGCAGACTCGACACTCCGGTGGAATACTGAAAGCCTGTCATCCTTCAGCTGATCCCCCCCGGCATGCTTGGGAGGAAACTTCCTCACTGCTCCTCTGCCTCACGCTGTCGAGTGGCTGCTGCTGAATTCCGTGCTGGATTTCATTTGCTAATACTCCCATTCTTGTTCATTTGAAAAGAACAAGCAAACAGCACTAACAAAAAGAAACGCCCTTAGAAATCCAGTCTTGTGCAAATACACAGGGGGCAAAACCTCTCTCTTCACCATTCAGGCTCCAGAAGCACCAATGTACCCACAAAATGGGACTCTATCACGTAAGCAACAGTGAAAACAGCTACTATTTATGCCCTGCAGAAAAAGCATTTTCTACCTGTAACTTTAGAGAAAAGAAAAATAACAGGCTCTTTCCTTGGGTTCAGTGAGCATCTAAGAAAAATTATCATGTTCTTTGAAAATGTCTGACCCAACCGTAAAGCCTTCTTACCAACAAAAAACCCATACACATCTGATTAACAGACAGATGTCAGTCAGATAAAATAGAAAAAATAGAAACACCATCAAACAGCTTAAGGCAGGCTGTGGGTTTCACTAATGTCTGTGAGGTCACAGAAGCAGCCAAGTTTACAAGCAGAACAAATTACCGGGAGGCAGATGAACCCCAGTAAGTAATTGTTTGTGCATTTCTAGATCATAGCAAATATGAGGTAAAGGCCCATTAACTTACAACTTTCCTACTGAGGAATAAACTAACACATTGCACCCGGTATTTTCTCGCACATAGTCACTTAACTCTTCAGCTGAGTAGCTTGTGAAGCCATGAATGTGTCTAAGGCCCAGGACCCCTGAGCTCAGTACTGATAACTAACCCCGTGTTCACAGGCAAAAGCATCCTCGTATGAACAATCCCTCAGGCAGCGTGGCTCAGGAGCGACAGCCTCCTGCACAGCTCCATGCCAGCCAACTTAGTCATGGCCATTTGAACCCCCCTTCGTCCACCTACCAGAAGCACAAGGAACCTCTGACAGCCAGGCTGGTTGGAGCAGTCTTGGAGAGGCTGAGGGGAATGCAGAGGCGAAATGTCCAGTTTCTACCTGGTTTAGTTTGCTCTGTCAACAGTCTGCAGAGAACAAGAGTGATGAAGAAACGACACTCCAAAACCTCCGTATTGAGTTCTTTATAACCAGCAAAATGAACTACAGGTACTACAGTCTCCTGTGGACTTACATCATTAACCTGCTCTACAATTAGCAAATTAGGAACATCCATGGCAAATTGCCAAAGAGACAGCTCTGAGCAAAGGATGAGGATCCCAGAGTCATGCTCTTTTTGGCAAATGATCCACGCTATCTAAATATTTGCCGGCTACCATGCCACTAACTCCCCTCCTGCTCCTCAGGGCTACCTACTTGCCTTGTTCTATATAAGCCTGACCAATGTTTCCATGTCCAGAAAAGCAAAGCTTTCTAATTGATAAAGAGCCCAACACTATGAAACTTGCTGAAAAGATAAAATATGGTTACTTTACAAGCAGCAAGAGGAAACCAGCTTCAGAATTGCTTTGGCAAGGTCTAGAAAGTGAGATTCCTGAAATGAATCTGGAATGACCCAACTCAGTAATTAATTATTTCACCACAGCAGGTACAAACCTAAAATCTTAGTCTTGTGTGCAAACAGATAAGGCTTTGTCATGCTGTTGCCTCAGCCTCAGAATACAATTATTCCCATTACATCATGAAAGCTAGTTACACCAACACCCAACTACAGGGAGCATGTGGATTGGTTTTTTTGGGTCCCATGCATACAGACATATGTTAATCTATGTCTGTATATGCACAGACACCCTCATGAACACTCAAGATAAAACACGAACAGAACAAAGAGGATTTTGTCATCTTTAATACAGTCCTGTTATATATAACCTTGCAGCTTAAATATAAGTTTAAACCTGAATCTCTCACACGCATAAAGCTATATGCTTATTTATAGCTACAGCAATAGGGAGGCCGCTGAGAAAAGTAGAACATCTTTGGAAAAAGTGGGTGGTGATAATGCAAAACAGAATCCATTTTTCAACTTTACTGACATCTCTGGTCTATGAAAACCGTGAACTTGATTCCCCTTTTTCTGCCCATTTGAATTCTCTCAATCATCCAACCTAACAGGTTTGAGATTTCCTATCTGTCCTCTCCCCTCAAGTGCACTTCAGAAGTTCGGCTGCATTCTGGCCATCAGATAATTGCAGGAGGAGGAACGGAAAGGGACTCCTTCACACCTGGTATTCTCATACGAGCAAAAGAGCAAGAGAAAGCAGTCAGTGCTGGGCGTGAGGATTAGTTGAGTTCAAAGTTACCTTGACCCACACCGAGTGAAGACCTCTGATCTTTACTAAGACTTCTGGAAACACTGGGACACCATCTCATCTCAGAGATTAGGGTACCTTACAAAACACAAAACTGTCCAGCCTCTCTCACTGTTTAACATCCATGGCATAAATTTTGCTCTTATTTCATAATTCAGGGGAAGGGAACAAGTTCACTATTGGGCAAGTCAGTCACTTGAAAACTAGTGACTCAAAGTTTATTACTCACCAAAAGGACAGAAAATGCTTGAGAACAAGTCGTAGGCTGCTGGGCTGTAGCCAGGAGCGCTGTCGTGTGTACCAGCACAGCAGCAGCAGCTGGAGATCAGGACATGGTCTGTCTGTAATAAAGGTACACTCCACAGGAATCATGTAAGCCTTGATGGCAAATGCAATGTGGTTTGTGGCTTATTCAGCTCCATCTTCATCCCTTTATTTTATATTTTTCCTCTAGCCTTTCATCTGTAAGGGTCTTCAGGGAAAATTCACGTATCCTACATTATAAGCTTTAGCAAAGAGGAATTGAAGATGTTTGTTCCACAGTTCCTAATCATGGGTAACCCACCATAGGTTGTGGTTCAATGTCTAAATCATGTGTCTGTCATTGGTTTTTTACATGTTACACTTGCACACAACTGCACAGACTATTCAGAGGATCTTTCCATGTATCCTCATCCCTCGACTGTTCCTCTCAGCTCACGGTAACTGCAGGAAAAATAAAGCTGCATCTGTCTCCTCACAGCCAAGGTGATGGGAAACGGGAAACAATGAAAGGTCTCAACTTGCTGAACATTGCAGATAAAACTGCATTTCACTGCAGTCACCACAAGGCCTGTCACTTTCTTCAGTAGCACCAGGATTTCACCTCTGTGCACGTTGCCTTGGCTTTACCCAGGCACTTACATCATACCAGCCATGCTAGTTTTCACTACAGCTTTAAAATACTACAAGATGATTTCAGTGTTTAACACTACATTGAAAGGCTCCATGGGTGTTACCAACACGGAGCAGATCTCCCGTGCCTGCCTCGTGTAGGTAAAGAGACTTTGCAAAGGCAGCAGCTCACACTTGGGCAGGCTGTGCAAACCACTCAGAAATTCTGCTGACCTTTTGTTTAACTGCAGACTTAGAGGGAGATTTGTAAAACATCCCCGCTTCTAATGCGTTCGGTTTATAATCAAACAATTTGTTCATAGCTCACCCAAATCAGTCAGGCATGAAATGTTTTCTGCGGATGAGGCAGATAAAAGAGTTGTATTCATTCCCGTTCCCTGACCTTAGTCGGGCTGTTGGGATTTTGCATGTGGAGTCAGGCAGAGAGCGCACTTGAAGAATGGGGTTAAAACTAAGTCAGCCTTTCTGTTCTCTCTCAATGATTTTCGATCGATTCTAACCTCTGCTATTGTCAGCTCAGCACAGATCCACTGTGAAGTTGGCCGTTCTCTGCCTCTTACATTACAGCTGCTACCAAGGACTCTGCGGTGCTAGAACCACCTGACTGTTTTGCTCAGGCAAGAGAGACCCAGCATCGCCACTGCACCGACACAGCAATGCTAAAAGGAGTGAAATCTTCATTGTGTCATTCAAATGAATAGTTATGACTTCCTGGATGTGCTGGGGAAAGATCTGCTGAGACAATTGACCAGGTGATTTCACCTTGGGAGCAGCTGCATTCCAGTCTGGAGACCTGACATGTTGTACTGATGCTCTGAGGTACTCATCTGTGGGGCCTTGCACACACAGAGGAGCAGAGATGGCACAACAAAGGTTGGATTTCAACACAGCAAATCCAGGAGAAGGCGTTTCCCCATCCCCTGGAAGGAGGGGTCCCCTGATGGGTCTGGTGCAGCACCCAAACCACCAGCTGAAGCGTTTCCCCTACAGTGGCAGGCTGGCAGCGTGACACACCATCTTATCGTGACAGGGGTGGCAAAAAGGTATCTGGGGGATACGGGAGTTGTGTCCTACTGCCTGAAATCTCCACAGGCCCAGTAACTAAGCAACCTCCAAACCTTTGCATTCCTCATTAGCCTAATGCAAGCCCATTAACTTTGCTTGGGCTGATAAGGGTCAGAATTTAACCCAATACTTGGGAGTTGGCTTTTTTTCCCAATGCTGCCCAAAGTCAGGTGTGATTATCCCACAGCGTACCGTCAGCCAAGTGAACACCCAAAGGAGCCCAATATTTAAGGAGACACAGCTTTTCCTATCTCCCATCTATATGGGAACTAATACGGTTGTGATCTTTGCTTTGTATGTTTAAAAAAAAAAAAAGTAAAAGAAAAAAGAAACCAGGAAACACTCATTATTAAATTTTCATTCACACTTCTGCCATTCCCCTATAGAACAGCCCTCTGAACATCACCTATGTCACCTCCCTGCTTACTCTCTCTTCCCCATGCCACTGGTGCCATGTCTACATACTTCCCTCCAACCCACTAAACACTAAGAAAGAATCAATTAAAACAAAGCAGAAGATGAAGTGAAATGGAAGGAAAACGCTTGCCAGGCATCACCAGGTGTTTCACTAACATACTCCACACCTTGCCTTTGGTTTTTCTAGCTCAGCCCCATTCAACAAAGCATCCTTATTAGGATGCAGTCCAAACAAGTAATTAAATGCCTACTTAAATGCTGTCATTAATACAGATGGTTTAAATCCTTTTCTGAATGAAACCCTTTAACTGCAAGCTCTTCAGGACAGAAAGAATGCTTTAGTTTTGGCTCACACAGAACCGAAAAAAAAAAAAAAAAAAGAAGAATGCTCTTCATGGCTGCACAGTGGCTTGCTGACAGCACACACAAGAAAAGGAAGGATCTTCTCGCTTCCACTCAACTTTGTGCTTTGGATGTTACACAGGGAGCAGAAAACATTTACAAATCTCATCAGCCAGACCACTAAGCATACGCTCAGAGAAAATCCACAGAGCTGCCACGTCTGGAACAGAATTACCATCATTCAATGTCAGAGTCTTCCCTTGTACAACAGGGAAAGTGCTGCTCGATCCACCCCAACAGGCATTACGACCATTTGTTGCTTGCCCAGTGCTTTGGCACAGCGAGTCCTCTTTATGCCAACACTACAGTTACCAGAAGGTCTCTTTCAGGAGGCGTTGTTCATAGCCTCCTACCATGGGTGGACCACCTCCTCCTGCCAGCAGCCAAGCCAACTTCCCCCAGTGCCTGTGGGCAGCACTCCTACAGAAGGCAAAGGGGCCACCACAAGGCAACCACAGATGGGTCAGAGCGGCTCCCTGGACCCTGAGGTGCTCCCGAGCCTCGCTGCCTTTCAAAGGCAGTGTGCTCAAGTCAGCAGTTCTGGAGTTAGCAATTGCTTTTCCCCTCCCTTTCTTTTCAATCATTTAATTAAATCTTTGGTAAAAGAATAAAAACAAAACGCCCCCGCCTGCCCATCTTCCATTTCCACAGCAGAATGTATGGCACATGTTGGGAGGAGGCAGTCGCCCTCCCAGTTGTGAACAGAGGGAACTGGAATTCATGGATGTGGCGAGGCCACGAAGACTACGTGCATGTTGTACACACAGACCTCTGATCGCGGCGGTGTGTTTTGTGTCATTTTAATGACGCACAGCCCTGCGAGCTTCCCCCCCTCTAAAGCTTTATGTAGGAGGCATAATTATGTAATAAAATTCCTGTTTCTGCAGCATTTGCCCTGTACCAACACAGAAATGCAGGCTTTATTATTCTTCCCAGCTGGTAGGCACTGAATTACTAGTGTTTTAACCCTCCTTGCACTAAACCCTCAGTTTGATTTCTGACTTGCAACAGCAGGAGAAACAGCCACTGATCATTTCTCTTCTCTCTGCTTGCCAGGTTGATTCTTGGCCTTTGAGATCATTTTTATCAGCTCATAAAACACCTGCTTGTTAAGGATCCAATCTATTTCCTGGGGAAACTTCTAGTCACTGTGGTTGAGATGCTTCCAGGACTGGTATGCCTCAGCCTAGGGACAGAACTACTTGACCTGGTTTTACACCAGGACTGCACTGAGGAGGATGGCACGCACGCTGCGAAAGGGCAAAGGTCCAACCGAGCGGTACATTATGCTGCTCTGCTGACTACAAGGCCTCTGTGAAGGTGAGACCCTCAGTACGTGATTGATACTGAAAAGGTAACTTCCTTTGACATCCTGGTTTCGTTCCTTGAAAGAGCAGGGGCCGGCACGCTCGCCCGACATCCTCCCGTGCTGCGAGGAGCCTGGTTGCTAGGCAGGCTTTGTTGCTGAAGAGCAGGGCACAGGTTTGCTTTTCAGTACCCTGCCTGCTGGTACTTGGGGGTAGTGTCATTTCAAAAGAGCTGTTAAGCGAAACGTGGGCTGAAAGCGCACTGAAGATCGGAGCTGGTGGCCAATGCACCTTCTTGGTGTCTTTGTGACCAAAGGGACTGCCCCCTCTATTGTAGAGGTGGCATCCACAGCTGGGCAAGAGGGGCCATCCACATCCAGACAGCAAGATGGTGATCACCCACAAACAAAACGCTTCTTACACTCCCAAATTTACGCTTTTTCAGCCAGAACATTACAGATACTTTTACAATGAAGGTTTCTGAACCAGATCCTACCAAGCTTATGTCTGAATGGGCAGGTGTTTACAGACCATTACCAGACAACCCTTCTTGTGGGACTAGAAATCCCACAGATGACTTGGAAAGGGACTGGGAACATGCACACCACTGAGGCAGCCTCAAGTTAGATCACATCTTGATGTGTCCCTCTAATGCCTATCACTAGAGGTCAAAGCATGCCCCAGGACAGCTGGGCAAGGAAGTGCAGGGTTGCTCACACAGCCCCTCACACCACGCCACAGAGCAGAGCCTGTTCCAGTCCCAATAACGCCATCCTGGAGCCCCAATAATGCTGTCCTGGAGCCCCAATTCTTCTTCTGCCAGCTGAGCTATGTCAGCTGGCAGAAGATCCCTACTGTATTTCCAACTCTCCTTCCCGCTGTGCAGCAACACCCAGAGCCTTCTCACCACCTTTCCTCAGTGCAGTGATTCTGCCAGGTCAGGTAGGAAGAAGGGACACGATGTGGTCCCTCGATGAGGCATTTGTTACAGAGCAAACTGGCCACTAGCATGAGCATGCCGTGGAACAGAACCTGAATCTTGCAGGCTTCAGAGGACAATTATGCCCCGGCGGTGTGCATCTGTATAGCATTTCCACAATTATAATTCACAGAGGCTTTCTGACCAGAGAACGTGGCTGTCACCACTTCAACAGTACTCGTTCATCAATCCTGACTGACCTTCATTCGCAGTCTCCCTGAGCAAGTATTTCCTGCTACCTGTCTGTGGTTGACTGGAAACACTCTGCAGCCTAATTCTGGGCTACAGACACCTCTCTCACCGTTTATGCACATGGAGCTGTGAGCACCATGCATAACCTCCCCAATAATCTGCACTGAGTAAGGCCTGCTGAGTCACTGGCTTCATTTTTCTGCAGGCATAAATTTTCACAGCCCACCACGAGCACGGCGCGAGCAGTTCCACAGCAGCACAGAAAGAGTAACCTCAACATGAAGGAAGGAGGGGTGTTTTGTCATCACAGCCTGGATGCCTGAAAACAAGGAGGAGTTGAAGGCAAGACCGTTTTCCCTGAAGCCTGACTGGTCAGCCTTACTGCTTCCACCAGTGGGGCTTACTGGTGTCCCCGGCCATTTGTGCTGCTGGTTAATGGAGCTGGCATCTGCTTATCCTAGATCAGGTGCTATAAATACACTTCCGCTTCTGTCAGCAACCTCAGAGAACGAAGTTCCAGGAAGCATGGCCCTCCAAAGAGATTATGCACCCTTAAATGAAGTTATAGATAGAGTTGTAAAATCTTCGGCTCACTTCTCTCATTCCTGTGACCGTTTGTTACGTAAAAATGTTAACTGGGGGAGGAGGGTGGGGAAAGCAAACATCTTCCAAAATTAGGAAGACAAATTCTGCCCTTTCTCATTCCCCTACACACACGCTTAAATAAAAGGTGGCTTTTTTCCCACCGAGCCGTGCCACAAGAGACAGGTGAGATGGGGAAGAGACAGGTGAGACGGGGAAAAGGCAAGAGAAGAAGAGGTTATCTGACCTTTGCCTGGAAACAGCTTGGGAGGGGTGGGGGGGGGAGCTCAAGAAGGTTTTTCCTCCCGTGAATCTTCAGGCAGCCACAGGAATGTATCTCTAGGAACAGGCTGGCTGCGCAAACTGGATAGAGCAAGTTCGGAGCGCTGCTGCAGCTTGTTTTGAGGCCATGGCGGAGGGGGACAGGGAGGGAGGGTTTCAGCTGCAGAGGCCGGCAACTGCCGCGGGGCCTGCGCTCGCCCCCTCGGCCCGGCCCGGGCCAAGGCTGGCAAAGGGCACAGCAGAAACGGGCACAGCCAAGGCCTGTCTTTTCTTTCTGGAGCTGCCGCATCTCCAAGCCAGGCGCTGGATCCGCCCTTGCTGCCAAGGCTTGGCCGTGGTGGTGAAGAAGCTTGGGTAGGGCTGGGATCAGGCTGAGACATGAAGCTGTGTCCCTCAATAAGCAAGGGTGGGATAGCAACGTTTCCACTTTCTAATGATAAGTCTTATGAACTTGGTGTAACAGGAAGATCAGTGTGTGGGTGTGTTTATGCTGAAATTAACTTCAGTTTAATCACATATGGAATATAGTTGGTTTTCTGTCTACTTCAACAGAGTCTGTTTCCTCCAACAAAAGGGCTTGCCTGAACTTGAACGTTAATTCAGATTAAGGCAGGATGTGAAACTAAAGCACAACTGTCGATTCTCCAGAGCTGCAACTGTGGGTATCTCCCTGTGGAACGAGAATATCTTGATCCAGTTTGGTTCAGCTTAGCTAAACTGGGTGACAATGTCAGTCACACTTCTCAGAGGTCCCCAGACCCATCAGTTACTGACATGTCTAAATTCTTACTAAGTGATATAATTTCTATTACGTACAGTTAATGAAATAGGAAATTCCACCCCCCCCCCCCCAAGTGGTAAAGCAAAAGGAGATTTCAGAGATTTTACTGCTCTATCATTTTACTGCAGAAGACCAGATTTGCTTTGTTGAGGTCACGCATGGTGCCAGGTTTTTTGGCTGAAGAAGTGGCCACACTTATGAGTGCAGTTTGACCAGCTAAGAGGGTGCAGTTGTTGCCGATCTTGGTCAGGGCTGGACCACTGTGCAAGGCCAGCAGCTGAGACCCCCGGCGCTGGGCTGTCTAACCTGGCCACACCAGAGCGAACGCACATGCTGCCATTAACAAGCAGAGTTTTATGGCAAGGAGCAGTTTTTTAAACACTAGTCAAGTAAAGGCAGAGTATAAGTAATTTCTACAGAGGGAATGTCATTATATAACAGAGAAAGTGCAAGGTCAGTTAACTCCAGCCGTCCTAAGAAGGAGCCCAGTGGAATGGTTTTTCCTCTCAGTGGCACTAGAGAAACTCTGGAGCGTCCCTGTGCAACAGGCCCCTGCAGATATGGACTTACACTGGTACTAATGTCTTCCAACTTGGTCCAGATGTTTAAAACACCCTTGAGGAAGATAAATTTATATTCATTCTACAGATCCCATTGATGATATGACCTGATGCACCAAGAATCTAAATGACATGCCCAAACCTATAAAAGCCAGTAGAAAGAAGGTAGAGAATACTGAGTCTCTTTCAGAAGTCATCTGAATGCTCTTACACTGTTGGTTCTTGGCACATTCCATATAAAAAAGCCAAACAAACCCACCATATTATTTATATTCTTTTAGTTCTTCCTAATCTGGAAAGGTAATCTAGTAATTAAAATACTTTTCCTATCAATTTACAAACGGTAAAGATCTGATTCAGTAGCACATCTCTGTAGCTGTAAGCAAGGCTGAGCTTTTACATTAAACAGGACTGTAATACAAGTTTTTATATTGTTCGTATATCCGTGTGCAAATGCATCTCTCCTGCCATAGTTAAGTTGCAGGAAAGAAGAACGGAATATGTGTAATTAACACAAATGTAATCAACATAAAATGATGGCAAGGGAAGACAAATGAAAGCGCTTTAGAAAGGCTGTTGGTAATGGTGTGCTTTCAGGAAAAGATTTTTTTCCATGCTTCCCTTCCAGGTTAGATTGTGATTTCTCTCTCAGTAAGTTTAAAAAGCCTGGGCCAAATTCTTCCTCAGCGTCTTTCCACTTGGATTGATTACATCAGGATTAATTTAGCCTAGTGCTTCAAAATCATGCTTCATCTCTTCCTCAGGTAAATCTGAATACAGATGATGAAACTGAAGAATGAGATAGAGCAGTGCTAACTAACTTGAAAAACAATGCATCTCATCTTTCTGGCTGTAATCAGGCGCAACTCCAACCCGAGTTGTAACTAATTACAGGTAGGGTTTTAATTCCCTTTCTGCGACCTACACTACTTGTTTCTTTTTTCTGTTGCACACTTGCTGTTCTTACAATCACCGTTTGTAAGCGCTAAAACGGAAATACATTAGAGATGAAAAAAAAACCCAACAACCTCTTTTTCAGAATGACCCTTTGGGCTGTTTATGGCTTGCCAGCTTCACTGTGGTACTACAGTCAAGTTCTGCTGTAACTGCAGCCTCGCTGCACAGAAACAGCCAGCTGGAACACGGTGCTTACAAAACACTAACTGGCAAGCAGGTTTGGGCAAGTGCTGTCTCCAAAACAACTTTTACTACTTATTGTTAGGCTTCCTTTTTTCAACATAAAATTCACAAGATTTCACGTCAACTATGTCCTCTTAAAGACAAGGGATGTCAGCTTGTTTGTCATCTCTTTTTGTCGTACTTATTTTACATGCTCTGGCTTCACATGTTCTGCAATGACCACTTACACAGCTGGAGTTTATCATGGTACCAGAACTGGAAAGAGTTAAAATGGCTGTAAGCATTAGAACTAAATTTTCTCTCCAGTTGTGAGGGGATATCCTACTGACAGGTATGCATTAAAAAAAAAAAAAAACAAAACAACCAAACAAAAAAACCTTACCAAAAGCCACCAAAACACACAGAAGTGAAACAACAACAAAGACCAAAACACCCATTAAAAATATTTACAGACTTCGTTCAACTGAGGGTCAAGGGCCCCACCACCACTTTTAACAGTTTAAGTTCTGGAAGATGTGCAGCCAGATGCTGAACAACCTTGAAATATCCAAGACAGCCACTAACTTTTTAAGGAATGATGTTGAAATAAAAAATCACTCCTTAAAATTTTTTTCCAAGTCACTCACATTTCTTTGCAGTGTGATGTAGTATTTTTCCCTTCTGCTATGAAAAACAGTCACACGTACAAACTTTCACACGTGAAAAAATGATCTTAGTAGGAAGTGAGACGAAGACCGAGAGCGCAGCGGGTGAGGGCAGTGATGTAGGGAACACAACAGAGACATGTGCTGGGCTGATGCTTGCCCACTGCTACGGTCCAAACAGGTGGCTCCTCGCTCCAAGGCCACATCTGGCTGTTGGGGCCGAAGCAGACAAAGCCACACAGATATGTGAACTTCTGCTGGTGCTGTCCCAGAGGAAGAACCAGCTCCACTCCAGTGCACAAGGGAAAGCTACAGGGGCCAGAAAGCGGCCAAGGGATTAAGTCCATAATGCATCTGCTTGGTATAAGTACACACCACATTCTGGCAGCTCGGATTTCATCACTGCTTTAGTTAACAGGGCCTACATTTGCCATTTCACCTAGACAAAAACCTAAAACACAGGAAAAAAAATACAGAAGCTATGTTCCGTAGTCCCAGAGACGGGCAGCGTGTGTCCTTCCCACCTTAATAAACAGGGCAGATGATCATCAAAGGCCCTTCTGGAATGGGGCTGTAGTTGTTTAAACTGTGTAGTTGTTTAAACTGCTCCTTCTGTCAGATTTACATTTCCCGCACAAACCTTCACCTAATTTATTGCCAGGTGCCTTTCTGCAAAACAGGAAGCTTTGCTTTGAAGGCCCACTCCAAAGAAATCTAGAGGGGCAGTAAAGTTAAAGCAGAAGCCATGGCAACAAAGGGATAAACTGAAGTGACTGCTCCCATAGGAAAAAAAATAGCCTGAGAGTAGCTGTCCAATGAGGTTTGCTGTGTGAGCATAAGGAACGGGCTGGGAAGCCGCAGCATATAAAGAATTCCTGCTGTGTTTCCCCCAGTGTGTCTCCTTTATATTCAAGAGAGTTCACTAAAGCAGTTTCTGAATGCATTAGCTTTTCACATCTGGGGCCGTGGGTTCAGTCATGCATTAGCCTATACGTCTCCATTTCGTCCCTAAAGAAAAAAGCGTATCCACAGGCGAGCAGGTATCCAGAGGAACCCACAGTAACAAGCAGGGAAAATAATGCACCTTAATTTCCAAATAGACAGAAACATGCTACAGGTTTTTCAGCATCTCTCACGTTTTCTTGTGAACTTCACACAAGCTGTAAAAATCTTCTAGTTTTTGGAACAACTCTTTTGAATGTGAGAACGTACAACCATAGACGAGTATGGATTAGTATTTAGGAGATCTGAAGTCACACTTCGGGCATGAAACCTGTTACCAGCTCACAGCTGCCGATAAGAGGAGCTCCCACCTTCACTTGCCATCTCCTGTCTCATTCCTCCCAGACAGAGCTCAGGAAGCCTACTTTGTGTTGCACCAATTCTTGTCATACCTGCCAATAAACCATTTTAACTTAGAGTTGGAGGGGGTGGGCAGTGGCAGGAAAGCTACATCGATTTCTAGTGGCTTAGGAAGTTAAAAAAAAAATATTTTAAAAAATCCCCTAATATGGCTTAACAATTGACAAAAAGGTGAGAAAGCAGAAAAGTAGAGACCAGGAGAAGCTGGAAAGTAGAGATGAGGACAAGCTGGAAATGGTGGGGACAGAAACTCACACACAGGAAAAGCATTTCTTTTCTTGCCAGGTTTTTCAGCAAGCCACCTTTGAGCCTTTCAGAGAAGGTTTGAAACCAACAGAAACGAGCCACTTCCTATGCAACTGTGGAAAGGCGAGCAATCATGGGCACAGACCAAAACAAGGAATGGGCTCAACCCGGGATTCAAACAAGTTAGTAAGACTGTAGATTCTTCAGTGGTTTCTAATCAAGAAGGTCTTTTAATTGAGGGAATCACCTGACCACTGCTTATCCCAAACTAGAAGGAGATATATATATAGATATATTTATATATAGATATATGGAGGATCATTCTCTGCACCCTTGGGATCTGCTAATAGCCACCAACAAAAATCAGAAGGCCAAATATAACCTGTCAGAAAAGCACCCTGGAAAACACTGATTTGAATGAGTTGTGTCCCACCCAGAAAGGCCAGCAGACCTGCATTAGCTAGCAGAAGCTGCTTCCAGAGCAAGGCTGTTTTCCAAGCATGGATCAGAGTTAGACATAACCACTGCTGACTTTTTCACGCAAAGGTGACTGCTTCACCATCGAGCCTCTTGAAAAGGCTTTCACACGACTAGGCCACAAATATTTGAACACAATGTCAAGTATTTATCATATGCCTGGTTTTCCTTGATCTTTGGGCACCACCGTCCAAGTCCTTCCACTTCAGTGGATGTTTCCGCACACTGAAGCTTCAGTTGGACTAAGCACTTTGGAAACTCCTCTTGGAAGGTTTCCCAGTTCTTCTATACAGGCTTGATTGACTATATCAATGTTGGGTTTGGTTTTTTTTTAAGGGTTCATAATCAGGCTGCTTACCCCCTCTTTCAGATCATTAGTACTGTTATCGTTCAGTGCAGTAACGTGACCTCCAAGGTGCTCTGCTGTTAACATCTTCCCAGGATGACAAGACAGCCTTTTCCCTGGTAAGAATTTGCCAAGTCTTTGCTTTCTATCTAGAATAGTTTTTAAACCTGTAGTGTGATTGTAAGACTCACTCCACCATTCCCAGCTTTCCCTAATAGCCTCTTCTGATATACTTCTACAACAACAAAAAACAACCAAACCCTTTTAGGAGCATAAATAAGTTACAATGTATCTAACATTTCTCCTGTTATTCACTATTTTCACTTTTTCAAAGAATTCTAATATATTCTATAAGTCTAAAGTTTAGACTTACAAAAAGCTGGTTTGTGCCTCAGGTACTTTATAATGACATCTGTAATGACTTTCTCAACAATTTTCTTAGGTACTTAAATGAGGGTCATGAGTTTATAATTCCCTGGATCACCCTTATCATCTTTCCCACCTCGATATGAAGAACACTGGCAATCTTCCAGATTCTTCTTATTATAGCTGTAATGATAAATTAAATCACATTTATTTGGGGGCTGGTTTTTGCCTGGGAGATAATTCAGCTAATACTAAAGAAATTCACTACTGACTTCACAGATTAACATAGTCCAAGTATTAAAAATATTACATACACACATCAGTCACTCTCAAACTGCTTTAACAACAAAGCCAGCATCTTGACCTCCATTTTGAAGACAAAGAAAATTAAGAACAGACCAGGGCATTATGGGGCAAAGCTACGAGCAGAGTTCAAGTCCTGCACCCGTACTGTTGCCTGCTACATCACATGATTCAATGAGGTCTTACTAACAATAAAAGTATCTATGCTCCTGCCAGCTCTTCACCAAAAGTAATGCTAAGCTCAAGAACTATCCTTCTGTATGGAAGACCAGCGTAAAAAGTATTTTACATTCTAATTTTCTCCTCTTAATTGTCCCTTGAGCCTCCTGAGCTATTCAGGCTCATCAGCTCTCCAGTGGATTTCTAATATGATTCTAGAAGAAATTACTCTTTATTAATGTATTTGTCCTTTTAACTTCCTTTCATCCATCTTGCTCTCTAGCTTTACTACAAAAGTATAGACTTCACTCTACTTGCATAACTCCTCTTGAGTTTTTCCCCTCACCGAGTTATTTCTCTAGCCTGTGTAAATATTTCTCCCTTCTCATTTAAGCACATTTAAAAATTTTCTCTCCTGCTCCTTTCTCTCCCATTTCACTAGAAAGACAAGTGTCATCATTCTGTGTGATGCCTTTATTTATATAAATACATCTAATCACATTCAGCAGTGCCAAGCTGATGGGTATCTGATGCAGAGATAACCTGCAGCCATCAGTTCCATGGAGCAAGCAATCAGGTTCTTAATTTTTTTTTAATGTTTTTTTTCCTGGGCCAAATCCTCAAAATAGGCTAACCCTGAGCTGTTCAGTGCAGCCAAAGACTAAGAGAGAAGCTGGTCTTCCTTGTATTAAGTCAATGGATTACTCCACCTTATTTCAGGCTCTTATCAATTAGTTTCCTGTCTTCTATTCTGGTAATGACAACCTGATGTTCTTTATTTCTCTCTCTTGCAAACCCCCTTCTCGATGCCTAGCATCACATGAACATTCGTAACTTCAGCGTATGTAGCACCTTTTATCTAAAAGATCCCAAAAAGCTTTGGAAACTCTGCACAGTTTCCTGTTTCGCAATAGGACAGGAGCTGCAAATTGACAATGGAGTGAGAAGTTAGGTGAACAAAATGTAATTATTGCACCTGGAATTGGCTTGGACATTACAGTTAATGCCCTTTGTCTAGGAAAAGGGTCACAAGATAGCTACTACTTAGAACATTTTTTAACTTCTCGAGTAAGCCTTTCATCCAAAATACACAAGGTGAAACTCAAGCTCTCGCTCCAGTGCTTGGGTACCAGGGGAAAAGGGAAGGGAAGCTCTCCTGTGTGAAAGCTCCCGTGATGTGGCAACAGTAAAAGCCAGCTCTACAGCTTGCTTCACAGTCCTCCTTGGAGGAGTTTTCAAGCTGTGATATAAAACAAGAAACACGAGGAATGCATTTCAGTGGCCCCTACCATACAGGACTGCAGACCTTCTGGTAGTGCTGTGGTCCTGTGGCCAAAGGATCCCAGGGCACACAGTCACTCATGAGCACACACTGACCTCCTTGGGACAGCTGACCAAGTGACTGGCTACGTGAAGGTCTGTGTCTTTTTATTAGGTAGACACCCGATGCAGTACACTAAAACACCAGGCTGTAAACCACAGATCCAAAAGCTGCCGTGAGCAGCTCTGCCACCCGTACAGCACAAGTGTAGCAAATAGCTCAGGGTGATATCTTGGCCAGTTATCCTAATGTAAGTCATCTCTACTTACGTGTCAGACCACTAGGCTGTGTAAATAATGTTGAAGTTGCTTCAAGCTGCAGAACAGCCCAAGATCAGAGGCGTGCAAGAGCAGTTTTATTCTGCTCCGCTCTGTACCTTTCTTAAAAACAAACCCTTTGTGTAAGCCATCCTTTTCCTATATCCTTCATCACACAGGTAACCCCACAACACCGAGACATGGACTCGTGGCATTTAAGCTGTAGGTACCCAAGTGTTATGCTCTGTAGGAGTGTCATTGGTTTTCAGTAAAATTATCGCTTTTCCCTCTCCCTGCTACAATGAGTCATATTAGCATCTCCCACCAAACAGTGACCTGTTCAGATAAAAAAATGAGACAGCATTTCACAGTACAATGTAACCACATCTCCTTCTGAGGAGAGCTACTCGAAGACACAAAATGAGCCATCAAAATGCACCAGCCATATTTACTTCTCAAATGAAAACTTGCATTAAAACTCAAGACAGCCTTTCTCTTTTGTACTTCAGAAAACTACAACCAACCCATTACAAAACATTATTGTTTGGGGGCCTGACAGATCCCTTATCCACTCCTACAAGCTATGTCCTGTATCATTTACAACCTGTTTACACTAGTAGGCAGATGGAGCCCTTATTACCCTTCTGGCTGATTTTTTGCCAGCTCTTTAAACTCATTTTGAGATGCTGCACTTGCTATCACTGCTTTGATCCGGAGACTGACAGCACACTACTTACTGCTGCAGCTTTACTGTCTGTCCTGGAATTTTTATCCCTGTCGTTTCTCTATTTTATAGTCCTTCACGCTGAAACACTCCTGCAAGGGAGCTCCTGGAATCTTTTATGTAATGCATTACTTTTCAACAGGTAAAAACAACCTGTGTTTTCTGTAGAGCTTGTTACGTGCCAGTATCACAATATTCATTGCCCAGACTGTGTCTCAGACTTGCCAGTCTCGTCTGTTCTGCAACAGCATCACAGTCTCTTGCTCCTGGACTCTCTTCTACCCAGGCTTTACAATCTAGGAAAGAAGGAAGTTTTTGTTATCACTTATGACCATCAGTGAAGGAACCATTTTTGCTTGTTTATACCACAAGGCAAGACAGAAACACACAGAGGAAGCCCAGAGTCTTCCACACTGTGACTAGTGTTTAATCTCATTGTGCAAAATAATTTCCAAATTAAGGCTAAGTTATATATATATACACACACTGAAAAATATACTACTCGGTAAAATAAACATGCACATGATCTCTCCATTTAAATTACTGCTGTCAGAATTTTTCTTCAGATGTGAAGGCAATATGTCATCCCCAAAACTGGTCAGTGGGAATGTACATTTTTAATTTGAAAGCATCAAGATCTATGGCATATCTGGAATAGTAAACCCTATTTCTAACTTGCGGCTAGTACTACCATCTACCTTGTATTATTTCTCTCCTAACAGTTCCTACCTTAAAAAAAAAAAAAAATTAAAAAGAAGAAAAGAAAAGCTAAAAAAGGCAGCTAGTCAATCTTGGGAGAGACGTGACAAATGACACACGTTTCAATAAGATTTAACAATAAACAGCCACCTCAACAAAGAGCAGCCTTCCCCCACCTCCCCACTAAAGCAGAATCAGACAAGAAACTAAGTGAGCCATGTGAAGAGAGAGGCACTCCAATTAACGTGTTACAGCTCCTTTAAAGCAGAGACCAAAGGGGGCTGCTGCTCAGGATGCTGGAGGATGCAGAGCAGTAATTGTCACTTAGGCACTTCACTCCCCGCCGCCGCCCGGCCCCCTCCCAGCCCGGTTTATCTCTTGCCAATTACCGCTGTCATTTGCATTTCAATGTGTGCCACCGGCAGCCAGGGCACCAGCCACTGCAAACCTACCAAAGCCAGCCCTTTCTTTCCCCTTCATGCAGGCTGATGCCCCGCCATGGAATCTGGGTACAGCAGCTCTCGGCAGCACGCTCTGCTCCAAGGCGGGCTCCGGGAGCTGGCAGAACTGCTGCTGTGCCCACGCCGGGCTGATGGCATCGCTGGGCATCGGGAGGACGCCCCACCGAGAACCCAGAGCCTGATGGCATCGCTGGGCATCGGGAGGACGCCCCACCGAGAACCCAGAGCCTGATGGCATCGCTGGGGACTGGGAGGACGCCCCACCGAGAACCCAGAGCCTGATGGCATCACTGGGGATCGGGAGGACACCCCACCGAGAACCCACAGCCTGATGGCATCGCCGGGGATCAGGAGGATGCCACACCAAGAACCCAGAGCCTGCAAAAGGCCACAGAGGACATTTTCAGGAGTGTGCACGCTGGGTACAGATGGTACGAGTCGTGTTTCTGATGCCATCTCTCGAGGACAGCTTTCGCTTTTCCTACTCGAAATTCATTTGTGCCACAGAGCTGCGTGTGCTTCACTGCTGCTGTTCTTTAGCACTTGTACTCTTGTGGCACCCATGGGCGCTGGCTGTGCGTCAAGGCCCACGGTGCCAGGGGCTGTAGAGAAGCAGAAGAGCAGCAGCCTGTGTCACACCCCTCCGTACAAGAAGGGCACAGGAGATACACAGGTAAGAATCCGGAAGTGCTCTCCAGAAAGGAGAGGGACCGATTAGCTTTGCCACAGTGCAAGAGATCTGCCTCACAGGACGGCGATGAAAGGTCCTTCCTTGAGAACCTAGGAAACAAGGAACGGAGCTGCAATAGATGCAGGAGACAATCTTTAAGGTAAATGACAAGAAGGCTGGGAAGGACCTTAGCCATAAAAACCATGATAGTGTGCCTGATGCAAACAGCAAGGAGAGCACCCAGCAAGGTTATTTAAACAACAGGGGTCATGTTCAAAGAAACAGGACAGGAAGAGAGAGAGAGAGAAAGAGAGAGAAATATCCCTGCTGCTGCCTTCTGAATGAGAAGAAGCAAAGGCAGGGAAAAGTATGTCATGGTAATTTAGAAGTGACATCATGAAAGCCTCATCAAGAGCTTGTTGAGATCTCCAGAAACAAAGCTATTATCTTCGTCAAGAAAAAAAGTGTAATGGCTCAGTCATCTTAGAAGAGGAACTACAGGCTGTGGCTAAGCCATTGCCATGAAAGATGCCAGAATTCAAAGCCAACACTTGAACTTGGATGAAGAGGATGCGGGGCATCACAAAGGAACAGATGTGAAGATCATGGGCTATGGACAGTAGCTCAGATTTCCCCCCCCCCCCCCCGAACAAGTGATTGCCCCGATATGAGATACGGAAGGAGATAAAGGATACCCACACAGGAAGCTTGACTGCAACAAAGAGGTTTCTCTACAGCACAAATTCAAAACAGCAATCACAGAGACAGGAAGAACAATGAGTGGACAGTCATGGGAGACAAAGGAATCCCAACCAGGGAATGGAAAGCATGCCTGAGCAGGTTGAAGGTACTCAATTGATCAAGGAGGAACGAGGATGGAACAAGGGTTCTCAGCTTCTTGGCTGAGGAATGGATGTGATATGCATTGGTGGTGTGCACTACTCAACTGCACAGAGCTGAGGGCCTGGGATGAGACTGGGGAGGCTGGAAATCGAGAGGGCAACTGCTGACTGCATGCTCAGGGGAGGACAGATGGGAACAGAGCACGGGGCCATTCGTACCTGTTGCTTTGCTTCCTTAGTGCAGCTTAAGACAGTATCACACAAGTTCATCAATACTTAACGGATTCCCTTCCCTAACGGCTGAAGCCTGCCTATTTGCAAAGTACCACGACAGCAATTTACCACCCAGTTTTAGAGGGGTTTCAGCTCTTTAAACAATCCATGTACTTAATAGTATTTGGAGTTCAGAGATCAGTCTTCCTAGCTGACAGAAGAGTCAGCGCTGGCTCCATTTGTCAGCCCACTCTCTGACACCTCATCACGGCAGGAGGTGCAGCAGATACCCCGAGGAGAGGGAAGAACGGCTCCTGCAAGATCTAATTCAGCGTGGCCTCTGTCACCAAAATAGGATTTGTTTCCCATTTCTGCAACCAAAAAAGAATCAGATCTACAGAACCATCGGTTTTATTTGCTAACAAGATGCATTTCCATGGGTTTTCCCATGAGGAAGAGAATAATAAAAAAAAAAATTAGATGGGCAACTCAGATCGTCCACCCACTGCACAAACCAAGTGGGATACAAATATCCAGCAAGTGCAAAACAAATGCTACCTCCTACTTGAGAATGTGCTAAAGGAAAGCTGGTTTGTCACTGATGAGCTGCGAGCGTAGGGCTACGAGATATCCATTTTGCTCCATGCTAGCCAAAGAAAATCAGAGATAAAAATCAAATAAAAAAAAACCACTGTGTGTCTCATTTTTTTTTATTAACTAGCCACCAGAAAAGCAACAGAACACTCAGACTTGCTGTGACACCTCGATTGCTGCTCCCAATTAAGGAAAGCATGTGCGTGTAAAGCTCACACGCGCAGAGCTTATTTTCCCCTGCCATCAAGACCTCTCTGCTTGGAGAAAAAAAGAAAGGGTATTTAAGCAAATAAGCCAAAGCAGCTTCTAAAAAGTAAGTTGCCAGAGCATGAACTATGGTTAATTGAAAGCCAACACAAAAGTGATTTGCCCTTTCTTTTGTTTCTTTTTCAAGTGTTTTTCAAGGCTTTTTTTTTTTTTTTTTGCTGACTGTATATTTGAAGCCCTCTGTATTAATAAGCTGATCAGTTACTGGCTCTCTATCTGCTAAACTGAGCCAACAAACTGCTCTTTTCTCTTTTGTTGCCAAGCCAAAGGAAACTTTTATGGGGAATAAGTTCTCCCCCTTCCCCTGCGCTGAGTCACAACACAGGGGTGATTTGGAAACCTTGCATTTTTCACCAGGAACAAAAATGTTAATCCAGACAGAAAGTAAGAGCTTGAAACAGGGTCTCTGGAACACAAGCTCCCACCACTGCAGTCCACACAGCTCCTGACTCAGGCGTTCCACCTCCCAACACCATGGCTGCATACACAGTGCTGGCCTTCGGTTCCAGGTCACACTGGCCTGGCTGACCCTGTGTTCTCCTGTAATTCTGTGTTATTAAAGTATGTTGTGGTTTGTTATTTGTTGGGTTTTTGGGGTTTTTTTTTTCCCCCGCTACGAAATGTAACGCAGCCTTTTGTTTCTTTATTTACCAAACTCCAAATGTAGCAGCACGGGGAAAACACATACTTTGCAGATGCACAAGTGGAATGGTGGCCTGATCCAGGCATCAAATCTGTTCAGTGGAGAGGTTCCACAGAGGCAATTTCTTAAGACAGGTTGAATGACAGCTGGGGAAGAAGGCCCTGCTGCAATCTTCTGAGATGAATTCAGTGACTGCCACTGCTTCTCAAAGTGACACAGCAAGACAGTGGGGACAGTAGCTGAAGTTCAAGGCCATCTCCACATGACTCTGCCCAAACACTCCACTCCAGGTTTACCCTATTAACTCTGCCTTTAGCAATTGGTCCAGCCAGCTTTCAGACTGCTAAAAGACCTTGGCCATAGATGGCTCAGTTTCTCAGCAGCAGAGCCTCTACCACCTCCTATGGAGCATTACTCAAACACACTGCTTCTTCCTGTTTTGCTGTCCTTACCACACAAACTGAGAGGTAGATGTGCTCCCATCCTACTCAGAGATGACTGCTCCCTTAAGAACATAGAGTATCTACCCTCCCTGTACTAGGTATGAAACACTGGCAATAAGTAGTTTTCTAGAAGGATGTTAGATCTTCTCTAAAACATCCCAATTCTTTAGTTCAGTATCCATCACCACCATCTTCACATGCACAATATCCCTCCATACTGAATTCTCAGACAATGATGCTATCTGAACACCAGACAGAATGAACAACAGACAAAATAGCTGGTTACGTTATGACCGCTGTATATTGGATCTTCCCAACGCAGACAGACTGTGGCCTTGGCTGAGTGGCAGTAATTATTTGAATGTTAAACTATAAAAAGCAAGATAAAGTCCACTGAAATCCTGGACCACTTTGAAGTAGGATGTACAATACAGCCAGTTTCCTTTCTGCCCATCCCCAAACAAATACAATGAGTCAGACAGTATGAAAAACCCAGCTCTCAGATGAATACTGCATAGTCTTGTAGAGGTCCATGACAAGAAAAGCACAGGCAGAATCACAACAAATAAGTACATTGTTTTTTTAACCCACACAAGACAAAACACTGCTCTTTTGGGACTGAGGTTTAGTGTAGCAGCAGCAAGCCTCCTTCTCGTGCACGCACGGGCACATATCATCTGCAACAGCTCGCAACGTACACATTTTGCTTTCCCTCCCACTGGTCAGTCAATTTAATTAACAGCAATCATTAATTGGTACACCAGGCAGAAGTAACCCGACTATAATTTACACCCTGACAGCAAGCAATCAGCCAGAATTCCAGAGGCAGAGAGCACTCACTGATCTTGAAGCTTAATTGAAGTTTGGCTGCTTGGCACCTAATGGGTTGTATTTCAATTTCCGACTTCACCTGTTTTCCAGGATTCTTCCCACCATCCCACGTTCAGTTTCTTATTTTGTGGATCACCAGCTGTTTCTTTTGCTTCAAGTTGCCCCCACCATTTTCTGCTCTTCTACGTCTATAGTTCATTTCCCTCTTCCTACACCTAGTGTTGAAACCTTTACAGATTACCCTTGATGTAGTGAGCTGTAACTAATAGCACTTGATATAGGGCTCTAACTCGATAACTAAATGTTGTCCTTAGCCAAACTACGTGGACCAAAGTCACAGGCTAAAGTGTGTGTGTCACAAACACGGACTGAACACCTTATGAAGATCTTGCTATTTAGTGCTATGAGTCTAAACACTCAACTGATGAATAATATTTTACAGTGTAGCATGGACAAGAACCAGGCCACCCTTGGAGGAGTTTGTAACTCAGTATATGGGTATTGTGACCTCCACTGCAGTGAAGACAGCCTGAACACTGTTCTCTGTAATTAAACCCTTCTTTCACACGTCATTCCAGTTCTGCAGAAACAGGATGAGATGGAGGTGGAAGACATTGATGCTCATGTTGCAAACTGAGGGTGTGGAGGGAAGAGGCACTGAACACAAGTCTTTGCTACAGTCTTCAACTGCCTCACTGCCGACATGTTCAGTTCAAGTAGGATTTACTACACGTGGTAGATGAAACTTTTCAATCCCAATAGTTAATGCATTCTGATAAATGAAGAAGGGATGCCTCAGTAACTCCAAATCCCATAGGCAAAGCAGCACTACACTGTATACTGTAAACCTTAGTAAAAGACAATCAAGGATGTAAAGTCCAACCTTGGGAAAGGCTCAACGTAATTTTTTGTCTGCACATGCAATACCTGGCTACCAAACCTCTGAAGTAGCAAGTACACCTTTTTAAAGCTTTCGGTTTGTTTTTGTTTTCCCCAAACGTACAGTTCAGCAGAGAATGCTCCTGATTTTCATCACCTAGTTCCCTGTCTCAAGGGAACTCATGAAAGTCATTTTTCCCTAGCCAACGCAAGTCCGTCAGAATTTCCAGATTAACCATATATGGTACACCAACTTGCTTTCATTATGGAAGAACAATTCCCGCAGCAACGTTGTACTATAAAATATTTCATTCTGTATTTTTCAAACCTGGGTGCCTGAAGTTAGGCTTCCAGAACTTCCCAGTAGTGTACTTAGGCACTGGAAGTATTTGCCTGGAAAAAGCATCCTGCACTGGGGAAGCAGGGAGAGACAACCAAGTGCGGCATTCTTTTCTTCCGTATGGACAAAGAGCCCAGCCTCACTACATCCATCCCACACATTACAAAGGAGCTGTATTAGGTTCTGGGTTGGTTTTGGTTTTTTACTGCACTGTAGATCCTGTTCACTTCTCTAGGAAGCTACTTCTCATATTCATGGGTCTTCACAGCCTACCTCTTCCTCCCAAATCACATTTAGACTTTCACCTCTGATCAGCCTATGGCAGACACTGACCCCTCTTTGCTTGTTAAGCTGTCAGACAAATCTCTTCAAGCTCTTTCACGTGCTCTCCTTCATGCCTGTCAGAGTCTCTCCATAAACTCCCATAACTCCTCCAGCGTTGGGATGGAGAACATACCGAGACCACTGCTGTCATTTTGTTTCACATCCTCTCACCGCCACCTTGCTTTCTGTCCATCTGTTGTCTCTTTTGACACCTGGAACACAACGGTCTTTCTGCATGGCACCTAACAGAAGGGAGCCTTGGGCTTTGTCGGAGCTCTTCGTACTCTGCTAATACAGCAAAGTTAAAAGCAGTGGTACCAGGGAACTTGCAGAAAGGTTTAATAGATTTGACCACTTACCAGACCAACCTGTGGGAGCACACACTAACCCCATTACCTGTGCCTGGCCTTCATCAAAAATAGTTGCACAAAAGCTTCAGAAATCATCACTATCACCATCACCACCGCTTGGGCAGTGGCCTTTTTACCCTTCTTCCATTACTGCTAGAAGGAATGGAATAGACTCTGCTGCTGGAATTCTTTATGCTGGTCCCTCAGGGCAGGTGTGTTTTCCTCTTCTTCTTCTTCAGTACAGTTATTATTTCCTCTACTGTGCAAGGATATCTCCAAACAGGAAGAAAGGATGAGTTGCTCTCCCTAGCAGACGATAATCTGAAGTCTCACAGAGGACCCATCAAGCTAGCATCAGAGTGGTGGCCTACTAAAGCCCAAGCTTTGGTACGTGCTTTTGAAGAGAACAGAAACAGAGACACACAGTGTCTGTCAGTGCTGGGAATGGATTATGTAACCACTCCATCTTCACGGCAATCTTTACCCACGCCAAGATAAGTCATGCCAGCCTATACCACGGGGACAGCTTCTTGCTAACATCTGAACACGTTTGGCTTTCCTCTGGCTGCTCCGGGGCACATGTTGATCAGTAGGATCACACACTTGGAAAAGCACAGGCTCTGCTCCCCTTTGTTTTGTGGCACAGCTGCACTCACGCTGACAGCGTGTCACTGTTGGCATCACCGGCAGAACAAAGGAGACAAAGGCTGACACAAGACAGGGAGACTCCTGGGCTCCCGAAGCAGCAATGTTAGAAAATGTTTTAAAACCCCCATGGACCAAGCTTTCAGAAAGGATGAGCCTGGACCAGAAGTAATTTTTAAAAGGAGGAGGCTCTGCCCAACTGGCAGAAATTGAGGGCTCACCATTCATAAAACCAAGTCTCTCCTTACAGTTTTGTGCAAGAAAGCATGGATTTGGTGAAGGCAGGCAGAGCCAGCGGCTCATTTCCTGCGCCAGCACAGCCCTAGCAACACATGTGTTGCCTTATCTCTTTGTAAACAAGCTAAACTAGGCCGGGCTAAGCGTGCAGGAAAGCACACTAGCCACGGGTGGATTTAAAGCTCTTGGCACTAGAAAGAGTCACTTGGTTTAAGTGGCACGTGTCTTAGTATTAAGGCTCAAGCTAAGTAGTTGCAACTGGAAGTGGCAGGCACGCTACCCTCAGCACTGAGTTTAATGCAGGAAGTTGCACATGCTCCTCTACAGCCATGTACTAAATTATCTCAGAGGCTAAAAATGCATGTTGGCCAATTAAACTGCTGATATTCTTCCCCTTGCCATGCCCAACTCCACAGTGCCTAGAATGGCCTGCATGTGGCCTCAGCTTCAAACACACCCTGATCTGCACATATTGCCAGTCCTATCTAACACGCGAGGGGCATTTCCAGAGAGACAAAAGGTTGCGCCTTCATCCCAAGCAGCTCACAAACTAAGGATCTGCAGAGGGCACTTCAGCTTCTCCTTCTGCACAGCATCAGTCAAAACTTACTTCTACCCACCCGATCAAAAGTAGTATATCGCTGCATTTCCTTGGGTGTTAGCACAGCAAGAGACATCTTCACCAGCTGCACTGAAACACTGTGAGTGACTTTTCCAAATGCCATTGTTCTTAGACATAGGATTTCATTACAGAAAGCCTGCCCACTGAGAGGGGGGGGGGGGGGGGGGCAGGAAGGAGGGGGAGGTAGGAAAGGGGAGTAGGAGGTAGGAAAGGGGAGTGGGAAGAAACCCTCAGAGATCCAAAAGAAATGATTCTCGATTCACGGGGCGTCAGGAAATAGAGCTCACACCCAAGGAGAGACACTCTCCCACGGCAGACAAGCTTCCTGAGGATTGTTGGCTTTGTTGTTGCAGCAGGAACCCCCCGGCTCCCTGCTCCCTGCAGCCCGATTGTCCAGGGCAGCTCCTGGGACCCGCCGGCTGGGAGCTGCCGGACTGCTGGGAAACACCTCAGAGATGCAGCATCTTCCTACCCACCCAACAAATACCTGCTCTCGGTCAAAGGGCCAGATATTTAAAAAAAAAAAAACAAAAAACAAATTCCTGCGGGTTAACACCGCAAACAGCAAAGTGCCAAACTCCCAACACGGCAGCATACGGCTGCTGCCTTTTCTCTGATCGTGTAAAGGAACACGTACCACTGGAACTGCACCAGCCACGACACCCCGACTGCTCCTCTCTGCCGGGGTTAGAGGGCTTGCTTAGCAACTGTTTAGCATGGCATGAGGAAAAAAAACCCAGAAAACCCCCAAGAAACCAAAACAACCACCAAGGAGGGAATAATAATAATATATTTATTTGTCTCTTTTCGACCTAGAGTAAGTATGATTAAACTGCTTTCAAAAGCCAGGAGTCCAGCTTCTCAGAAGAAGTGGGATGTGAAACCGCCGCGCTTTCAAAACAGAAAGCACGACATTGGCAACCTAATAAAATACCTTTTAAAATGCATGGGTTTATAGCAAGCGATAGCTGCGGCCACTATTCAGTGCTGAAAAGAGGAGACAGAACCTGCGAGATCTGTCCTGCTGCAATGAGCCTCAAACCTCATCAGGATCCGTATGGGTTTGAACGGTGTCATCGCTATGGGCCGCTTCCCTCCTCCCCCTGCGTGCGCACAGATGGTCAAAACCTTACAGCTAACCCTGAGCAGTGGATAACGAGGTAATAACTCTGCCCAGCCTACAGCCTCTGTGGTTACTTCCAAATTAACATCCAGACTGCATTATCAGACTCTCCACACCAGGAACAAGAGTCTACTTCACCAGCCAGACCATCTTGTTAGTCAGGAAATGGTTATAGCAGCTTCACTTCTGCACCTAATTTTGCTCTTTAAAGTTGTGGATGGCTACTGTAAACATACACATCAAGCCCCCCATATGTTCCAGCTACAAGAGGAAAAGAACAACAAAGAAAACACTGAAAAAACAAAAACAACGCCCTCCTACCCAGACTTTTCCTGAATACTAATGCTAAAACTATTACAAATGCTAATCTGGCACCAACAACCTATGATTAAAAAAACAATGAAGCACCTCAAGTACATGAATTAAGGCATCATCTTAAAACACACTCTTTTCATCTTAAACTAGAAAACCCTTATATGTACACATCTGGGCCTTTTTTTGCTCTCAATGATCTCAAAGCTATATTAAAGATGTGAGTCTTTATGTAAAATAATGTAATGCATTTTTGGTCTGAATGAAAGCTAAAGACACCACAGGATTTTTGAAGAGAACCACAGACAAAGCCAAAACCTTGGTTAAGAATTTTTTCTATGGGTAAACACACACTGAAGGCAATCTCATGGATTACTGGGATGCCTACTGAGTTACTCAAGTACCATTACCTAACATGCAGCACTTGGTAAAGAACATCACTACTTTACATATGCTTTCAGCCAGTGAAGCAGTTAAGCAATGCCAAGGATGCACTTTCACAATGCTTCTCAGGCAAGGGTCTCAAAGTTGCAGTAATACTAACTCATCTTTACAGTTCTTGTTTTATCTTAATTGTAATGTATCGGAAGCCAAAGCTTGAAGGGCTGATTTTACTCTCCACGTTGCACTGCTCGCCAACAGCAAAGCTTGAAATGGAAACCTTAGGGCTCAATCCCTCCTTGAGTACTCAAACTGTGAGATGCTACTCCCTTAAATGCTACATCCAATTTTTTTATTCTGATCCTCAATCTGTGCATAACGTTTAACCTAGCTAATGTCTTCCATCAATAGGGTTAAAAAGCAAGCAAACCCCCCCAAATTCTTGCAAACACACTGGCCATTAGAGAGAAGGAAGAATAGACTGCTTGCCCAGAGCTGGCTGTTAAACTGCAGGACCTCCCTTTCCCATCCTTTTCTTCACTTCTGTCTGAATCAAAGACAGTTTCAGGGAAGTCTGTTGCAAAAAAGCAAACCAAAACAAAAAAAAACCCCGTTACCGAAAAAGGAAAGAACCCAGAAAATCCTCCACTGTCTCCCAGAGCAGAGCTTTCCTTTACACAAAGTGTCTTTCCAGCCCTTGTTTTTATTTTTGCTAATTCATTATGAATATTAAGTAACACCCTACATCAGTAGTATTCTTGATAAGATTCCTAAGTTGGTGCTTCATTCCAGTTAAATCCTCCCTAGCGACCTTTGGTCAAAAGTAAAAGCTCCTCCTCTTATCAATAAAAATATTTGTGTCATCTAAAAACCTAGAGATACATCAAACCAAGCCATGTAGTGCTGGGTTCTGGAGCACAAAGAACCCGGGTACTAGGTCAGAAAGCACCAAGACAGTAAGTTAATTATTTTTACCTTCCACTTGAAAATTACAGTCTCATCAAATGGATCAGAGTTTTCAACCGATAAAACAAAACATTTACATTGCTTGATGTTTTGCAACTGACAATTCCAAGCGGTTCCATTCTCCCTGGTGCCTGCTAGGCCTACACTACAAACTGTTCTTCTCAATAACTCTCATTTTTAGTGCTTTTCTGTTTATGATCTTGCAAAAGGCCGAGTGATTCCGAAGGCAATGATACAAAACCCACTGAGCAAGTGCAAGATAAGGAGCATTCTTTCAAAGCCTGTCTTGCTTTCAGGTTGTTTTCTTTTTGGCCCTTCTAGCAGTTTTAGTCTTCAATAGTCAGGATCAGAGAGGTACACGGCTTTTTTCCTCACACACGCTTCTTCCCATGCTTGCCTCTGCATTTGAAATCGAGACCTACCTTGCTGAGGCAGCAGGAGCAGGCAGGAGCTGTTATCGGTCGCAGACTCAGAGTCTACCAGCACAAATGAAACTCAGGATTATAAAGTTGGAAACCAAACTATTCTGTGTGCTCTCTGAAGCAATGCTGATTTTTCTATGCAGAGTTTAGGACAGAAGGTGAGAATTTATGCTTCGGAGAGACCACCAATGGCACATCTGAACTAACAGACAGTGCATTTCAACAAACAATGGGAAGAGGCAGGCAAATCTTCCGTAGGATCTCCCATAATTAGACTAAATAGTACTATTTGCACATCAGATCAGAAGAAACTACTCAGACCAATATCGCCTCAAAACCACCCAACTACCTTCCCATGGACAAAGTATTGCAGGAAACAAATACTTCATGTTTGACTAGAATAAAAGTGTAGGCGTTTTTTAACCATCATTTTAATCATTTTCTTTGCAAAGAGTTTGTCTCCATTAACGAATGAAGGCAGGTCAATACCTAGTACAAGGGAGTGATACTTAGCAAAATTACACAGATATTTGTGTGTCAGGGACTACTGTAAATCTCAGCAGTTTGAAATGTGCCGTCAGTTGGAAAGTTAAGAGGATGAGAGTCAGAATCTATCTGGGACTTCAGGGAATATGGACTATACACACATTAGAAAACTGCTCTGAGAAAGAAATTACTTTGCAGCAAGTTAATGGGCATTTTCTATAAGACATCTTGACTTTATCTCACAGTTTAAGTTTTAATATCCTTTCAACATCTTTACATCCGGTCAGCTTTCTATCAGCAAGTACACACTGAGATACAGTAGTGAATACAGCATATTTTTTCCAGTTACTATTCAGGTTCTAGGGTCTGCTCCAGCTGTCAGCTAGCAGTATTTGCCTTTCTTCACATTTCTTTTCCATCTCAGCCTAACACTGTCATCATCTTGACTTTCAGAAAGCAGCAAAGACACAATAAAGACATATATTTGTATATATTTTCCCCTTTAAAAAGTGGTTTTGCTCACATGAAGGCATCAACACTCTAAAGAACCATCCCCAAGCCACCTACAGCTTTCACAAAAAGCTGCCTTTAAAGCTGCCTAGCTCTCTTCCACCTGATCCTATAAACACTGCTGGCAATTTTTCCCCCATGCCTCTAACATATTTTCACTTAGCACCAGTTTGATGTATAAGATCTGACAGCCAGGCAGTTATAGGCCACCTGCATCAGTGTCGCCATGACAACAGTGAAAGACAATCCATGATCCCATGCCCTGGTCACACGTTTCAATACAGCTTATCTGTCCAAAGCCACTGAGTCTAATGGAAGAGAGTAATTACAATCTTCCACTCATTGTCAAAATTCTCACCATATAATGCTCTTCAAAATTATTTTATTCCTCTCACATGGCTGCTTTGCAAAAAAAAAAAAAAACAAACCCAAACCAACAAACCAAACCTCAACAAAACAACAAACTGCACAACGAAATACCCCATGAAAGAAACCTTAAGTGGGTTTGGGAGGGAGGGGAAGAGAGAAAAGCAAGGCTGTGAGTGATACAAAACCGTAGCCGTGCGAGCAAACTGTCTCTTTGCAGCGTTAAAGGACTAACCAGAAGCAGGGGAATGTACCACCAACCACTAAGAGGGATACATGAAAATTTCTCTTCTGTTCGTAGAGCATCACTTAAGATCCTTCTGGCTTTGCACTGCAGGTGAAGAGAGGGTATCAGCTGCCCTCTTTTCCCCTCCCCTTCCTGGAAAACTTCTCCCTATGAAAACGAACAAGCCCCATAGCGCACTGTGCGGCAGCAACAGCTTCACCGAGCAGCATGGCTCTGCAGATGACCGTGTCACTATGAACAGAGAGGGAACCCTGTGCCCGAGGGAAGCTGAGCAGCAGCTCCTCCTTTCCATTTCACCCTCTTTAACCAAGTGCCAGGCTAGCCCTTCATTTTTCATTTTTATAGCAGAGGTGCAGGGAACAGCTTCTCAACTGCACCCTTTCTGATCAGCGCCCCTGCAAGATCACCGTGTTCTCTCCATTTCCCATGGAAAATGCCGAAGCATTATTATTCCTTTGCCTGTGGCCACAGCTGTAATTAGGAGAGCCTGACTGAGCGTGGTGTCCCAGCACAGGAGGTCAGGGAAAAATCAGACTCGGTTTGCATCTGTAAAATAGGGACGCAACTTCCCTGCCTTCCTGGGAACTGAGAGGATAGCCACACTAAAGAGCAGAAAGTACAGCAATGGCTGATACCACCAGCACCTATTCTGAACTACAGCAAGTGCCCTGGACCCTCATTCTGCACTAGGTACAAATGCAACACCTTCTGCTCTAGAACTTGGCGCAGAAGGATCAAGTCACAGCCACAATGAAGGAATCGAGGTTCGGTTTCTGCCTGATACTTCCTGTCCCAACCCTTCCTTCTCCTCCAAACGCCTTAATGCAAACCGGTCAGAAAGTCAAAGCTCCAATTCATTAGGCATGTAAACCTCTTAAATTAGTAAAAATATGATAAATCACTAACAGACAGACAAAAAGATAGAGTAATTTATTAGAACGTTTCATCCACCCATGTCCAAACCACACCAGTAAATAAAAATGTCAGATGACTGCCCATTTTAGAGACATATTTTTAGTCGGATGCTTTAGGCCACAGTGTCAGCAGGGGGAACTGAATGCTCCATTCACAGCACATTAGTTGCATTTGCCATACACTGTTACCAGGGATCAGCTGACACACAGTGACTCGACTGTACGCTTGGGCCCCCAAGTCCTCACTCTCAACTCCCAAACCACTAGGTAAATAGAAAGTCAGTCTTTTTTGGTCTGTACTTACAGGAACACAAATAGGTCTGAGGACCCTCAGCCCTTGTGTGTAGCTCAAGTAGACATCTGAATACTCGTGTTGCCTCCAGCATTCATGGCAAAGTGACTCTAAAGAGAGGGGATGCTGGGACTCAGCGAGGATGCAATGCTACAACCAATGAAGGCAGTAGCTTCCTTCAGCTTCTGCAGGGCTGTGCCTCCCTGGCCAAGCACTGCCGCCCACCCCAGAAACGCAGCCACCTCGGGGGCCGAGAACCCGACAGAAGCTGTCAGGTGGCTTTCAAGAGGGGAACCACCACCCATGGCCTGGCACGGGGCTCACCCCATGCAGCAGGGCCCATCCAGGACGAGCTGTGGAATCTCTATCGATGACAAGTAGACAAAGCTCAGCTTTCACCTGGCATTTTTAGACCCAAAGGAGAGATGATTCCAGCCCTGGTCAGCCCTGTGCGGATTCCCACCAGCAGAGCAGCTGGCCCAGGGCCCCTGCCCCTCCTCCTGGCACTGGTTCAGCACCATCTCAAAGGGAAGGGTGCCACCTACAGCACTGCAAACAGCTCTTCCGCCAGCACCATGCCTCTCCTTGGACGTCTCCCAGTGAAGAATTAAGCAGGGCCAGCCACCTTAAATGGAAGCTTGGCGATTCTTCCATGACAGAGGTAGACAACGGCCAAAAATGGTTTTTCTTTTTTTACTTTACAAATGTAGGGGTACAGTGTCTCAAATAGATTCCTCACCTTTATTTCCTTGGTGTCTTACTGTTGCAGTGCATTTCCTCTTCTACTGTGCTTGCACATCAGCACTACCAAAACCACTGCACTATCTCAAAAAAAAATAAAAAGTAGACGTTATCTTAGAACGTCAAACGTGCTTAACTTCTGAACTTCAAAGAAGATTTGTGCCCTTCCCCTCACATTTATGCTCTTAATTCCCTTTTCTCTCCCTTCCATGGGAAAGATCAATTCAAATAAAATTTTCACTCTTGGATGAGCCACATCTTTTGGAGTTCCTGGGTGTGCGACATCTGACCTCTGATAAGGTATTAGAAGTCAGGTGCCGCTTCCTGTTTTTAATCTTACCAACCCACCATTAATTCAGAAGGGAGATGCATAACCAAGAGGGAGAGTCTGAAAACCAATTCTCGCTCTGACAGAAGCGCGCCAGCTCTATCTGTCAATGCTCATCTGAGACAAATATCCCCCTGCAGAACACACGACACACACGCTGGCCAGAAGGAAGACAAAGAAGTCAAATCAGTCTGACAAAACCCACCTGCCCTTGTGGATGAAATGGCTGGTGACTGAACAGGTATCCATAGTCACTGCAAAAAGGAAAAGCGTAAGCCAGAATAACAGTTGAGCTAAATACGAGGGGCAGGTTTTCCTCTTTCTTCACGCTCTGGTTTTTATTATGCAAGAATTTTCCCAATGATTAAAAATTTGCAATGAAAAGCAAGCTCCGGTCACAGGGCCGAGACTCTGCAAAGCCAGAGAACAGGAAAAATTTGAATTAATAACCGTTTCGTAGCTCCAAAGGATGGACTGTTTCATTCATAACTGCCTGAGTGTTCTCCTTCCTCGGGGTGACTTTTGGAATGACCAGTGAGCCAAGGGCCACAAGAGCATGCTTCACTGAAGCTTCATGTGGTCAGAAAGCATCGTGTCTAGCACATTCTGCATGCCAGGAGGTGAAATCCCCTGCTGACACACCAGGCAGTGCCTCACAGTGCCCAGACACCTGTGCTCGGGGACAGGCTAGAAAGTTGCTGCAAGGGGAGACCCACAGACCACCACCACCACACAAGATCTTTGCCAGCACTGTGTACAACTAGCCTGGAGTGAAAAATCCCACTGGAAACAGGCCAGGGAAAGGTCACAAGTCTACCTTTGCACTAACCCAGCCGTTCTGCTGCTCTGTGTCCCCGGTGCAGTTCATCTGCTGGGGAGAACTGCCAGCTTCCCCATCTCCCACACACCCACTGCCCCAATACCAGGCTTCTACAGGGTAATGTGTCTTCAGCTCCTCAGGCCTTGCTCACATCTACGGTGGGTGCAAAGATCTAACTCCTCGGCAAGTGTGGCCTGGGGCCGGGGGGGAGCAGGACAGCAGGACACACTGCTGCTGCTGCTGGGATCTCACGCAAGCACAGGATCACTGCAGACTTCACACTGCAGCTTACTGGCAACAAGCCAGGTGGGAAGGACCAGATGGAGAAACAAGTCTGGTGGCCTGACAGCAGAAAGCCAGTGCATGCGGGCAGAAAAACAAATGCCCACTATCAGAACTCTACCATTCTGCTCCTCTCGCACCGTTCCAAGGCATTTGGTCTGTTAATACCCTTATGGCTAGAAGCTACCAAAGACTTTATACCTATGTGGAAACCACTACAACCCCATGAGTCTTCAACTTTCAGAAGAGCAAAATCCTGCTACTGGAAGCAACACAGGTCAGAAAACCTTAGATAAGGCCTCATCTATCTACATTTATATGGATTTACATATAATATTTTTTTTTGTAAACCAAAATGTGATGAGCACAGCAGGCAGGAGGAAAAAAAAAAACCAAACAGAAATGTGAGTTTCGCTCTAGTGAGGGGAAGCATCAGAGAAACACCAAGAACGGTGACCAGAGAGACCTGTGTACCTATGGACCATGTGTTTCCACATCTATCCTGCATCTCCTCCATACATACAGGTGTCTTCAGCAGACAGTTGAAAGCAACTGAAGCTGCAGACCAGGGGTGTAGCCGGCAGCGTACAGAAGAGGAGAGGTACAACACTCAATGCCTGCTTTGCCAAATGAGGTCTTTTCAGATGGACATACCAGATATGGATGCATCTGCACATTTAGTACTTGCATACAGTGACAGCTTCTATACTAATGAGTTCACAAGCTGCAAGTCCTATGTTCAACTGGACATGTTAGCCTGACACCTCCAGCTGCACTGTTACTACATGTGTTAATAAGGAACTCCATGTTTCTTCTGGTACTTGTTCATTCTCTCAAGCTTAATTTATTCAGATTTATTTTTGCACAGATGGAAGATCCTGCGCTCAAAACAACACTTGTCTGCTAGGCTTTACATCAGCCCAAAGATGCCTGATTTGTGTTGTCCAAGACATACCAGTAAAAAAAATAAAATAAATTCCTAACTAAGTTTGAACTCTTATCCTGCAGGTTCCTGTGTGTTTCAAAACCTCACCTGAAGTCCGAGGCTGGCGCGGACTTGCCAGTTGGATGCAGTATGTGTAGAACAGAAGTGTTCCAGCAGCTGGGACTAATCCCACCAGTCCCTTTCTGAGTTTATTTCACAACAAGCATGTGTTTTTCACAGTGCTGGCCTCCTGCTGAAACCACAAACTTCACTACAAGAACTGTTGTAATACAGCTTCATTTGTAATCAACTAGTAGTGTTGGAGAAGTCAGATCTCTTTTTCACTGCTATGAAAGGCTGAATGAGTTGTGTCTTTATATTCCAGAAAAGAGAAGACTGAGGGGGCATCTGAGATCAATGCCTATAAGTACTTGAAGGACAGGGTTCAGGAGGATGAGGCCAGTCTTTTTGCAGCGGGGCCCAGTAACAGGACAAGGGGTAATGGACACAAACTGGATGACAGGAAGTTCCATCTAAGTATGAGGAGGAACTTCTTTGAGGGTGCCAGAGCCCTGGAGCAGGCTGCCCAGAGAGGTGGTGGAGTCTCCGTCCCTGGAGACATTCAAAGCCCTCCTGGACATGTTCCTGTGGCAGCTTTCTCTAGGTGAACCTGCCTTGTCAGGGTTGTTGGACCAGATGATCTCCAGCGGTTCTTTCCAACCCCTACCATTCTGTGATTCTGTACAACTTTCTCAAATGTGTAAAGAGGAGAGTTATGCTAACAATAGGAGGCTGGGGGGGCGTGGGGGGAGGAAGGGGTGGGAAGTGTTTTAATTGATCTGCTGTTTTGCAGAACTAGTACTTGTACACACTCTGGTGAAGATCCAACCCACATAACTTTGAATCAGCGTTCAGGTTTTCCTCAGGAATAAACACGAGAAATCCCCTGCTAGGTCTTCACCTTCCTGGAAGGCAAGCCGCAGCGCTCCTTCCTTAGCATTATTTCCCCTATCTCCCAGCAGCAGACATCAGACTAATCCTAAAGAATATATGCAGCAGAGAAGGATTAATAAAAACATGTGCTGAGATACAACAATTAACAGACTTGCCAGAAGAAAACAGAAACTGCATCATGATCAAAAATTCTCAGCCGTGACTATTCCCATATGTCAACAAGTAAACTAATATTAGTTGTAAAGAAAGCCACAAATCGCAATCAACTGTGCCTTCTGAAGGGAAGCCTGACTAAAGGGCAACACCTACAGTGTGAACCTGGATGCCTTTGCTAATGAGTAATGAGAGGTATTAAATTACAGGCACCTCCCCTCGAAAAAGCCAGCTTTTGGGGAAGGTGAAGATTTACGCAACAAACTGCTAACTATGGAGAAACCAAGAGCCCTCTCTACCCCTTAGTAACACACCAAACTCATCTACAAGCATGCACTGTATTTTTATTCTTACTTGGTGAGCCACTATTTGTAAAGCTATGACCATGAATTTTCATAAATAAAGCTGTTTAACTTCTCTTTCCACCCTGGCTTAATGAACAGTTAGACACTACTGGCATCAGAGCCATTATCACCTCCTTCTTCCCTTCTCGTAATAGATGGCTCTCTTAGTGAGTTTTCATATTTCTAATGAACATTTATTACATTAAACCCTAAACCTGCCTATTGGGGTGGCAGTACCGGATCTCTGGAATGCAGCTATCCATACAGCCTGTCCCAGGCCCCTGATGGATCAGCTCCTCACACCAGATTATCTGGGTGTTACTGTGCTTACCAGTTACAGACAAAATTGTCTCTAGATGCAGAAGTTTCAAACTGAAGGAAAAGTGTGTTTTCTAGCAAATATTGCTATCATTTCTCACCAAAGGGGCAGGGGGGAATGAAGGCTTTTTTCCAGTCCCTGCTTCCGAGTTTCAGCAATTAAGGAGAAATAATTAAGACTAGAGCATAGATTGTTTACTCCAGCATAATTGAGGAGTCAGGGGGATCGAGGGGGTGGGGGGAGAGGAAGATTCTGATCTGAATTTCATAGAAAAGATCTTCAACCCAATTGCAAATGCCAGTCGTATTTGGGCTGAGCATTCCAGGTATCATTAAATGCAGAAATAAGCTCTGCATCTAGCAGCCCATTTCCACTCTTCTGCTGCTCCACAAGGTATCCATTTTTATTCCTCCAAAATAGCCAACAATGACTCATTTTTCAAGCCTTCATTATACACAGAAGCTTTGTGCCATGTGGGTCCTCAAAGAAAACAGCCCAGATGTATCTGTCTACGTCCTAACACAAATGTAACTGGGAAAGGGAGATCAAGCCACATAAATGTTCCTACATTAATCTGCTGCATGTCATCATTTTCCCATTTTTCCCACAGTCCAATTTTAGAAATTCTATTTTTAGTCTATCAGAATTTGATCTTTTTCCATGGTCAGAAAGGAAAGGTTGGTCACAGCTGAGATTTGATGTTTTCCTAATCACAGAACTGGGGGGGGAAAAAAACCTATGCAAATAAATCTTATTAACCTGCACTCAGTATCTGACTCCAAAGAGCAACGGAGAAAAGAGCTCTCTTTTACGTATATATCCACAAATTAAAGATGGTCATGATATTCAAGCCATTTCCAGCTAAGCACTTTCCAGTGTGGTCCACCAGGTTCCAGTTAGCAAACTCCACTGAAATTATTCCCAAGATACAAAGGTGATCTTTTTATACAGCAAGCAGCATTTACAGCAAAAGATCTCGATGGGCTGCTGAACTGGCAACAGCATCAATTACATTTTCATTAGGTAAATACCGACTGACTTTAGCATATTGGGCAAATCTGCTATATATTATTATATAATCTTGAGACTAACTGTTCCTTTCAGTTGCTTCTAATAAACACGGCCTCAAATTTTGTTTCTTGTCTTTATACCTCTCCATGCAGCACCACAAAGCAAACTCAGTAATCAAAACCATAGTGGACGATGCTGCTTCTTCACCCAGCGCTGCATCCCCTGTGTGCGAGATGCTTCCCAAACACAGCCAGACTCCTTCTTCCAGAAATTACTGGGAAAGGTTGAAACCTCATAACCTCCCCTCTGCTTTCTACTGCAGCAAGAGATGTACAATCAGGTAAATCCTCGGCCAATTTCTTTCTTTTAATCCCCACATATATTCGTCTCCTCTAGGAATTTTACTACCAAGCACCCTCCTTTTGTCACAATATCTGCACGTAAGTTATTCAACACTGCGAGGAAAGGGTGCTTTTCACAAACCTCCACCAAAGCGACTTTGCTTTTCTAACATCTGCTGAAGGAGCAGACCGCTAATTTATAATTCACCATCTACAGAAACAACTTTTGTGTTTTACTTAAACTTTCTCCATTGTTTTCGACACCTGAAATGACAAACGATTCTGAAACTGCGGTTGGCAAGTAAGAAAACTTCTCATTATGGTATCTCAGAAACCACAGTTAACTTAGGTAAATAAAAGTAATCAATTTTCCTTAGTTAGGAGAACGGTGTACTCATTAGGTCTGAAGATCACAATGCGCACCTTCACCGCCTGGCAGCTGAGCATGGTCAAGGCCCAGCTGATCTGGAGGCTGGAGTGGAAAAAAGGACTTTTTTCCGATTTTCTCCTGCTGTTTCAAGCTACAGGGACAAGGAGAAGTAAAAGCTTGATGTCCTTACTCAAGAAAACTAAATACATAAAAATCTCCTCAAGGTCTTGCTGAATTTTAGCCAGGTAAAAGTGAAAAAAACAGAACTGAAAACAGTAACAACTCAAAAGAAATTAACTGTATATAAGCAAGTCTTGTTACGATAGAAAATATTTACTGGTCACAAACATCTGTGGAAATCAGACATTTGTGCTGCATTATTGTTTAAATTACCACTGTTCAGCTACTCAACCCCGTCCTTATTCCGATACAACAGTCACGGTAGAAAAAGACACAAAGGAAGATGTTTGAAGTGATGAGCAGAAGGAAGTGCAGACAGATACCAGACCAACTGCGCAAACGTCTGAAAGCGGAAGGAGTCAGCGCAGCGCTAAATAGCAGAGGGTTGAAAGCCTCAGCTGTTCCCACTTACTCTGAAGGCAGAAGGGCTGAGAGAAATCAAAGTGATTTAGATTTCTGATTTTAATCAGGATTTGAATTATCAGGCAGGAAACCCCGACATGAATAAATCAGTTTGGGGGCATATTTGTTTTCCGAGGGAAGGGTCAGTTCTTGCTGGCTGCTAACTACTAGAACACGTTACTCGGCAACTCTGCATGTCCTTTCCATTACATCTGCTGCTTTTTCTTGCCATGTGGAAAGACTACAGCATTGTATGAAAGTGATACTTCTTGCAAGACAAAAACTTTTTCACGGTGAGGGTGACAGACACTGGAACAGGCTGCCCAGGGAGGCTGTGGAGTCTTCTTCTCTGGAGACTTTCAAAACCCAGCTGGACACGTTCCTGTGTGAGCTTCTCTAGGTGACCCTGCTCTGGCAGGGGGGTTGGACTGGATGATCTTTTGAAGTCCCTTGCAACTCCTAATGTTCTGTGATTCTTTCTCTTTTAAACCTTGTGATGGCTACAAAGCCACGTTTAGCTGGGAAGTGAATACTAATAAAGCACAGAAAAACTGTATTTATTAAATATTTTCTTTAAATACCTGCAGTGTATCTGTTATAGAAGAACAAAAGGTTTGTCAAACTAGATTTTCTGTGTATTTAAAAAAAAATTTAAATGAGTAGCTACTTTGTGTTTTGCCCTGCGGGAAGCAGAAATCTCCTCCTGCTCTCTCAACAACCAGCTTTCCGCCTTAGAGGAACTAACTGAACTGAGTAAATCTCTGAAGACACCACAGCGCTATCAAACGCAGAAGGCTCCCATTGTCGTGGTTCAAATTTTAGGGCCCGCTTGTTCCAGATTATTTCCTAAATGTCAACCCTTAAATGTTCAACTCCTTTAAAACTTCCGTATAAATATGGTGCTCTGTTGCTTTTTTACGGTGGGATTATTTTGACAGGTGACAGTAAGTTTAGCCATAAGCTATCCTATTTTCCCATCTAATTTGGGTTTAAAGAATTATTTTTAAGTTTACTAATTGAGCTCATAAATCTCAGTTATTAAGAAGTAGGTAAAAAAATAAGTGTTTCAAGCTAGTGTTTTTTATCCACCCTCATTTGGGGACGGATTATTTTAAATAAGTTTCTTGGAACTACTGGAGAGAGTCCTGCGGAGCATTACAAAGATAATGAGGGGACTGGACCATCTCTTATGAGGACAGGCTGAGAGACATGGAGTTGTTCAGCTGGGAGAAGAGAAGACTGAGAGGGGATCTGATCAATGCCTGTAAACATCTAAACAGTGGGTGTCAAGAGGATGAGGACAGTCTCTTTTCAGTGGTGCCCAGTGACACGACAAGGGGCACAAACTTGAACATAGGAAGTTCCATCTAAATATAAGGAAAAACTTTTCTGGGAGGGTGACGGAGCCCTGGGACAAGCTGCCCAGAGAGGCTGTAGTCTGTCCTCCTTTGTAGACTTTCACAACCCAAATGGACACGTTCCTGTGCAACTGCTGCAGGTGACCCTGCTTTAGCAGGGAGATCGGACCAGATGATCTGCAGAATCCCTTCCTACCCCTACCATTCTGTCAAGAGAAAAAACAAACAAACAAAACAACAAGAACAAAACAACCAAAGAAAAACCAACCAAAACACCATCACATGCCAAACAAGCACCTGAACATAGAAATGGAAATGAACCCTTGTGACAACTCATGAAAGAATAACTGCATCTGACCTATGAAACAACCCCCCCTTCATCCATCATCTTATCCTGGTCAGTTTTACATTATCTTTTTGGAATATAGACTCTAAGTACCCAGAGGAACAACCGCATAACCTCAAACTCTGGGAGGAGATGGCTGCTTCGGGGACCTGAGGAAAAGGAGCGGTAGGATAAGATATTCTAAATCTCAAGATCTTGTTTCAACATTTATTGTCTATTTTAATTCCTTCTGGGAATACGGGGTATTTGAAAAGCCAGACACAAAGTGCAAGCGAGGGGTAGTGATGCTGCTACAGGTTTCTTCACTGTGACAGGGACCATACAACTGGAAACGTGAAAGCAACCCTTCAGACAACCCTGTAGTGATCAACATATATGGCATATGGCTTAATTTTAGTCTCCCTACAATTGCAAGGAGCTGGATCACTCATCTCTGAAGAAAAAAAAAAGTGGCACATCTTTCCTGTTTTACTACCTATGGCAGCAGCTCTTCAGGAGGAGACACAGAGCAGTTGCTACTATTACCAGCATAACCCACCTTGTGTGTGGCTTTTTTCCCAAGTGAATTCTTCACTCGCTGCCTCTGCCTGGTCTAGTTGATGGGGCTGAAGCTGAGTGAACAGGGGGTGGTCAGTAACAAACGGATATAAAAGTTATCAGAGACTTAAGTACAGTGGATCCCCACCAAGCCTTTCTCAAGCCATCAGTTCATGAGAAAACAGGAAAAACAAAAGTCGAAACACTGTTTGTTTTCAAGCTGTTGTCAAATCTTTCTCCTGCTGCACAATGTGAGCAAGAGAGACCATGCAAAGGGCATTAAGAGAAACCAGCGCAGGAAATTAATACATAAAAAAAAAAAATCAAATAAAATCAGAACATGATAGATGGAATAGGAAAGGGACAGGTATTTTGTACAGTATCTTTTTTAAAGCAGTTGTTCCCCTACCAGAAAACAGCTCACTGAACAGTTGAATTTTACCCCCAGAAGGACATACTGGTAATTCAGCCATTACTTGAACAAATTACTTTTTAACACCTGGAGCAGATCTCAGTTGGATGGCCACCAACAGAATGCTTTATTTTCTGAAATCATCATTTCAAAAAAGGAGACATTTCAAACACTAACCCTCCGCCTTGGACAGGCCCTAGAGAAACACACGAAAGGAAAACGATTCGACTTCAAATCATCATGCTCTGAGCATGAAGGTAAATAAAGCCAGAAGCTACAGCGGGGCCAAACATCATCCCGGTGGCCACCGGAATGCGCACTTCCACGCCTGTGAAGATCTGGACAAGCTGGAAAGGAGCCAGAGCGACCTCTTGGCTATTCTCCATTTCCTGCAGCTTTCAGAGAAGTTTGCACTCTTTCTCTCGTCTGACTCTATTGTCAGCCGTGGGTTAAGAGTAAAGAAGCACCCAACCTAAGGAATGAAAATTCAAATTAAAAATCACTTGACGTAAAACCCGTTTCTTGCTTTTTGGCTGCTGACCAGCAGCACATCAAGCAACAACTAACAGAGAGAGTGCCCATGTCCTCCTGCCTCCTAAGCCTCCTCACAGCCTGGCCAGCTGGCTATTTTTATGTTGAGGATGGCGTGCAAGCTCAGGGCTTATTACCAATGGTTGCCCCTGCACACAGCAGTAATCCCAAGGATTTTTTAAAATGTGTATTTAATGTTTGTGTAGTTGTGGGAATAGGCTCCAGATACTGTACAACTATAACATCTTACACTTTGAGAGAGATTTAAGTAATGTATTTACTTCCCTTAACTTGCTTTTGAAGAATAAACTTAATTTCAGCGTTTGTAATTGTTTTGGTTAATTACTTTCAAGTACCTAGGGTACTTGCTCGTGGGAATGTATTGAACTATAAAGTGCTTTTAATATTAAATATAGATGAAAACAGCTTTTTGATGCTTTTATTTGTTCTCCAGAAAAACAATCCCAAACCCTGGAATCATACAAATGAATGGATCAACCTAAAGCTCAGCACATGCTGACAGGGGATGAGTGGGATTCTGCTTCTCCACATGATCTTTCCTCAGCTCAAGCAGTAAACTGGGGTGCTCGGATGGATCCGACAGGACAGTGGGGCACGACAAGCCACCATTACAGTCTCCTCATTCCTTTTTACCTTGTGCTGCAGGCAGGCACGAATGGGCAGATTAATGCCCTCTTCCCTGCTTCCTCATTTGCTAGATTAAAACGGAGAGAGGTGTTACTGCTCAGAAAACTAGAGAGCTGGCATCACCTTGAGAAAAGGCAGTCAAACAAAAAGTCCTTTTAGTTTTGCCCATCAGGGTCTCCACGCCGTGCAGGCTGTGCGGAATTAGCCTTTCCAATCAGTGCCTCTTTGCCACAAAAAAAATCAAGATGTTGATTTTTCTGGCTGTCCTGAAGAAAATCTGTAGTCTTCATTACTGTGTGGGTCAGAATATATTTCTCCTACCATCACACCAAATGAAAACAGCTTCATGTACCACCACTGGGAAAGAGATTGCCACTTCTCCATTCCCACACATTCTGCTCAGCGAGGTGACTAGTTTACAATCCAGTTTTCGCAAAAGGAACGCTCTATCTCACAGAAGTTTCAGCCAGAACAAAGCCAACGCCGCACAAAGTTTTAAATATAGCCTAGTTCTGAAACTTCATCTCCCATATGTGACTGAGCCATTATTGAGATAAATCCCTGTGCCAGTAATAGGGGGTACTAAATGGAAGCAGCCAGTAAAACCCAGTTGCAGTAACAGAGAGAGTTGTGTTGTGGGTTCCCCCCTCCCCCTTCCCTTCCTTCGGAGGAATTAAACTAACGGAGAAGTGCCAGGATGAAAGGCCTTTGCAGAAAAATGAATTTGGAGGAAATGAAGACTTTTTCCAATCACATAATTTTCTTGAGGTGTCAGAACCCTCCAATTCTTCAAACTCCCACCTTACAAACGGAAATTAAAAGTATGGTTCCAGTTGTCAAAACATACATTTACCATAAATAAATCCATTAGTCACTGCAAGGTTCTCTCTATATGAATTATGCTGTCTTATGAGCAATTTCAGCATGAGGCTACTGAACCGTAAAGACGAGCTGTACGTCTCTTCCCCAATACTTAAAAAACTAATGCAACATCCTCTGCTACAAAGAACGATAGCCCCAGAGCAGTGTGACATATTTATTATTATAAAGCACTTGTGAAAGTATGTTTTCTTAATAAAAACTGAGCCATCAGTGGCCATCAGCTGTGCTGAATGAAACCAATCTATATATATTGATTGTACATAAATATACACACACACATATGAAATGTATGTACGGGTTTCCTGTGAGGAATTAGAAATACAGTGTGTGCTTTTATGTCAGTTATACCACCCAGAACAAACAACATCCATGCACAAGTACAGAAAATTCTGAAGATCTGTCTCTTCCCCTTGAAGGGCAGACACTGGAAGTAAAAGAAGCGTCAGGTCTACACTCATAAATCCTTTATCCTCTTTCTTGCCATCAGCGCCCAGCCCACGCACCTCAACAATCATTTGAATCTCATCTCTCCCAAACTTGCAATATCATCTTGCATTTGATGTGTGGCTTTTAAGGACCATATTAGTTTTCAATAGCTTACAATTTGTGGATCTTCAGCTTTCAGGGAGGGGAGGTGGGGTGGGGGGTTGTTCCCAGCACAGGTACAGATAACTTTCAGAAATTTCCCACACACAAATTGCTTTCCTTAACTGCTACTCACAGAGTATTTCACGATCCCACAAGCGTGCAGACTGTATATGAGAAATGACAGCTCAGGAGTTTTAAATTCTAGAGTTTAGAAATAAAAACTATACATAGGGATTAGTGGGGAACTGAGCCAGGAAGTGCTGACATCTGACAGAAAGAGAGTTGTTAATAAATTCATCTTTATGAATGGCTGAAATACAAGCAGTGAACCTGTTTTTGTTGGGTTTTTTTTGTGTGTGCACGCAGTTTGCCTAAACTCAGCTTATTACAAGAATGAAGATAGTTCTTCATGCAGGTGTTGGGTTCTGCCTGTCAACAGCAACTTTCCAAGGTATCTCCCCTAATTTGTTCTAAATATTACCCCGAAGCTTCCACCTCATGGATCTTTTACTTTTCTTACATGTGCTGTGTCTCAAAGAATAACTAAATGGAGTTAAATGACCCCTTTAATACCTCATTAGCCAAACAATCTCTTCACAACATAACAAAGAATAAAAGATTGATTTTATATTGATAGTTACAGAACAACAAAAGAAACAGAGGCAATGCATAAAAACACAGCTGTCAACAAGAAGAGAGGAAAATAAGCATGCTATTTCTTAATATTTCCAAAATATATGAGACCTTCTATTCAGTTCAACAGTCCTGGGAGAAAGAAAAGGGTCTCTCTCAGGGTCTGGTGCATCCTACATACCAGGTGTGATACTGGAGGGATTTTCCCCGTGCTCTTGCAACAAACCTCAGTTCTTTTGCCTGAGACAGTAATGGCCCAAGCTCTACAGGCCCCAGTAGGTCTGATGAGAGATGGCACTCATTTCCAAGCTCACCTGTTTAACAGTATGCAACTACATAAAGCACCCCAATGATCCAAAGTGGTACCCACTCACTACACACACTATGGCTGCATTGCTCAGCCAACAAGGGGACACGATAGTAACTATGGCTTATTGCATTATCAAGTCCATAAATTTCCTGAAAATCCAGGCTGTTTGGTGCTGCAGTTTGACCTCATGGATAGAAGCTCATTCCCTCCCTTCCAAAAATATGAGACAGTACCACCCAAGGGAAAGGAAATCACTCCTAGCTGTTCAGCAACACAAAGCCTGCGGTGCAATCCTCAGCGTTTCTCTCTCTCCATCCATCAGAAAGCAGGAATACAGCCAGCCACTAAACCACTGTACCCAGAGTGTTTTCCACTTGTTCCACTGGTTTGAGAAACATACGTGGCCTTCTACCCGCCATAGCAAACAAGTCTGTAAACTGGTTTGTACGAATATATACACAGAGTGGAAAAAAAAAAAGAAATATTGAAAAGTAACTAGTTTTGCCAAAACAAAGCTGATTAGCATCATGAGAAAACCCCACACTGCTTACTTAACCAACCTTAGAAGCACGTAAATAGGATTTGGACATAAAGGACTTGAAATACACACAACTGCCTGTTACTAATGTGCAAGAGGTCACTTGAAAATGGTTCTCAAGTGAACTGCTGCAGACTTTGGTGATTTCAAGGAACAAGCAACAGGTAACAAAAGCAGGACTGTCGTCTGCAGGCTTACATTTTTGGAACGATTGTCACAGAAATTCATTAGCTGTGCCACTAGGAAGCATTTAGAACTCCCAAGTCTGAACAGAAGTCACCACCTAATTTAACGACAGTGCAGAAAATCAGACAGTGTGTAATTCTTTGATGTACGTAAGATCTGGAAAAAGCAAGAAAAGCCAACTCCCAAACAACCGGTTTCCCTGCTGTTTGCTGCTGACCACAAGCACGACCCTGTTAAAATTGGAAGTATCAAGCTCTGGCTACTCAAGCGAGCAAAACCTGAGTTCATTAACAGTGCACGTGCTCTCGCTGACCAGCTGTGCCCAGTGCTTGATGAAGCCCAAGAGCACAGGCAGAAACAAAACTCAACAAGTCCAACAGCCTCTTACAAATGTCTGTCTTTCTATTACAGTTGATGGCGGCTTTGCTCCACGCTGCCTACCCCAGTCTGAGTTCTGTCCATCTCCTGACCAACACTTTCTTCCTGGCCTCCTGTTCACTTCCTCAGGGCTCTGCATTTCTGCAGCACCTTCTTGTTTCTCCTTCTGAACCAGTGGGAACTGCAGTGCAGAGAAGGCAAATTTTCCTACCTACCCCTCCGAGAATGAATGGAATAGCAGTCCTTGAAAGCTGGGAGGAGACAATGAGGGAAAGATCTGCCAAGATGCTGCTAGTGTAGGTGGGAGCATGCTCTGACATGCTCTAGGACTGCACAGGCACCTTTCAGTTGCTCTGTCAGAGTTACAAGGAGGCAGACTACATCTTCAACTCATATTAGCAAGCAGAGACTCAGTACATAGAAAACACCTAATTTCTTCCCCCACTGGTAAAGTAGCTAAACTCCCTCTCCTCTCTATTCCCATTGCTGCTGGAGGGGCCACAAATGGCAGACCCACAACGTGCAATTTAGCTGTACTACTGTTTCTCATTGAAGTGGTCTCAAGAACTTCATAACAGAGCAGGAAAAACAGAGCATTTCCCCTAATCTGATACTCTGATTAAACAAGTAAACTACTTGAGGCAACCTTCTTCCCAACAAAGAAAAAACAGCCTTGAAATAATAAACAACTGAAAACAGGATTTCTGGGTTTTTTTTTTTTTTTATTTTTCCAGGGTAACACTGCTTTAGGAAGGCAATCATGGTCTACATGCGAGCACCACTGCTACAAGACACAGCCTCCTCGGGGGAGTATCCAGGTAGTAAGTTACACACCTCCATGGTAAACTGCAGTACAATATACATCTGACTTCCTCATCTGCACTCAGGCTACTAATCCACCTGCACTAGGACCACTGTTAATACAACTACACTTGGCATGCTATCCTTTCAGGCAGAAGCAGGCAAAAGTAACCAACCAAAAAATACCCCAACAAGAAAAGCAAAAAAAACCCCAAACCAACCAAAACAAAAAACAGAACCACCCCACAAACTCCCCACTTAAACCAAGAGCAAAAGCAAGAAAAATCTATTACCCAAACTGAATTTGTGCAAAAATCCCATCACCATGCATTATAAAATTAATAGCATATGGATCTTGTCTATGGAAAAAAGTCATTGTACTCGATACCACACTAATAGATGTTTCAGGCAACTGCAGGCATTTAGCTTCCTCCCTTTACAACAGGAAGCACATTTGATTCTCAGCTTAAATATTGAACTTTAATACACCAAAGAAAGGCATATTTTTTTAAAAAAGAAAAAAGGATCTCTGAATAATATAGAAAATATTTCATGAGTTCATGCTGCATTCCTCTGCAGAGCCCTGTGTATGACTGGGTTTTCACTTTCTGGCCTCGGTTATCTTCCTACATTTACAAACATCTAAGTTTGCAGACAAAGCGCTCAGAAAAGCTTCTCTTAGCTAAAAAATAAAAAAAAAAAGGGGGGGGGGGGAAATGACACACTAAAAATGGAGAAAAAATTAAAGATAGGGGTTTAAAAACTTTGGTATATATTCTCCTGAGATGACCAGAACAATTCACTCCCACCATTACTGCCACGGGCAGGTTAGCCAGTCCAAATCTGTTCTGATAACTCTTCGTGTGACTTTTCGACATATGTTCCCCATGTGTTCACCATGCACAACAGATAAGTCACAGATTTGGGAAGTCAATAGCTTTGAAACCGTAAACAATGTCTTCTCAAGTAACCACTAGTGAAACTTGACATATGGAAAACGCTGAGGTAGAGATGCCAATATCTCTAATACTGTTGTTTACCTGCTGTGCTAACAGGTTGGTTTCTAGCAAGGGAACTCATTCTGAAATAAAGCATCTGAGAAAGGACAAACAAATAAACTCACTGAACCTCCCACCACTAGTGTATTTTACTATTAATTAAAATCACCTACACTAATCAGCATTCACAATAAAATTTCAATAAAAAATAAATCCATTCAGAGAAATAAAATTTCCATCTTCACTAATTCTCATTACAAGCAAAGTCAGCAGAAGTTGCTCCATCTGTGATTTTCCCCCACCCCAGACTACTTGAATAAAAATTATCATCATATTGCCCAGAGTTGGATTCAGATAGAAGGAAAATAAAACCACATTCAAGTCTACCCTAGACGCAGCAGATCACTTCCTTCAAATCCCGCATGTAAGTCAAGGTACCACATCCCATGAATGGTGAGATCTTATGTGGGCCTTCCAGAAGTAGTTTACCTATTTTATTATTCTACATGGAATTAAAGAGAGGATAAGCACATCTGAGTAGCCCAGGAAAAAAAACAAAAAAGCAAGCAATTACCATACTGTAAAGATCAAGCAAAATCCTGTGTTTCTGTCTCTGGGATAAACAAGGAAAAAAAGTTCATTGATTTTCAGAAAGAAACTAGGAAACAAAAGCAATATGAACACAAGCACTTTTCCCCCCCCTCATGGGAAGGACAATGGTCACCTACCCAATACAAGTCCACACTGGGGCCAGCAGGATGTCATCTTTGGGTTAAAAATCATGCTCTTCTCAGCCTTTACACTTTGGATCATCTCTTCATCCTCACGAGTAACCACATGAGTATTCCAAAAGACAGCTCCCATATTGCTCTGCTGGGTGATCTACAAACCACTTGAAGCATTTTGCTCCCAGATTACCTACAGTGATGCACCACAGCTACCAGGCTTTCACAGAAACACAGAGCCTTAGGGGTTGAAAGGGACCTTGGAGATCTTCGAGTTCTACCCCCTGCCAGGGCAGGATCATATAAGCTACCTTACAACCTAATCTACCCTAACACAGGTCACTCAGGAGCACATCCAGGCGAGTTTTGAAAATCTCCAGAGAAGGAGACTCCACAACCTCTCTGGGCAGCCTGTTCCAGTGCTCTGTGACCCTTACTGTAAAGAAGTTCCTCCTCGTGTTAAGGTGGAACCTCTTGTGCTCCAGCTTATATCCGTTCCCCCTAGTCCTATCACAAGGCACGAGTGAGAAGAGGCTGTCCCTTTCCTCTTGACACTTAGCCCTCATATATTTATAAACATTTATCAAATCCCCTCTCAGTCTTCTCTTTTCCAGACTAAAGAGCCCCAGGTGTCTCAGCCTCTCCTCATATGGCATGTGCTCCAATCCCTTCATCATCCTTGTAGCCCTCCGTTGGACTCTCTCAAGCAGATCCCTGTCTCTCTTGAACTGGGGAGCCCAGAACTGGACACAATACTCCAGGTGAGGTCTCACCAGTGCAGAGTAGAGGGGGAGGAGAACCTCCCTCGATCTGCTGGACACGCTCCTCTTGATACACCCCAGGATACCATTGGCCCTCTTGGCCACAAGGGCACATTGCTGCTCCATGGAGAACTTGTTGTCCACCAGGACTCCCAAGTCTTTCTCCACAAGGCTGCTCTCCAGCAGGTCACCTCCCAGTCTGTACTGGTGTAATTTATTATTCTTACCTAGATGCAGGACTCTACATTTATCCTTGTTGAACCTCATTTGGTTCTGCCCTGCCCAGTTCTCCAACCTGTCCAAGTCTCGCTGGATGGCTGCACAGCTTTCAGGTGTATCTGCCGATCCTCCCAGTTTGTGTCACCAGCAAACTTGCTGAGCAGACACTCTGTCCTGTCATCAATGTCATTGATAAAGATGTTGAACAGGACCAGACCCAGCACTGATCCCTGGGGGACTCCACTGGTTACAGCTCTCCAGCTGGATTTGGCACCGTTAACCACCACTCTCTGGACTCTACTGTCCAACCAGTTACTAATCCATTTTACTACCTGCTCTTCTATCCCATACTTCCCAAGCTTCTCCACAAGGATGTTATGGGAGACTGTGTCAAAAGCCTTGCTAAGGTCAAGATAGACTGTATCCACTGGTCTCCCTGCATCTAGCCATCCAGTTACAATATCATAGAAGGCTATTAGATTAGTCAAGCATGACTTCCCCTTGGTAAATCCATGTTGACTACTCCTGATAACCTTCTTATCTTCCATGTGCCTAGAGATAACCTCCAGAATGAGCCTCTCCATTATCTTTCCAGGGATGGAGGTAAGACTGACTGGTCTGTAGTTTTCTGGAATCTCTTTCCTGCCCTTTTTGAAGACTGGAGTGACATTGGCTTTCCTCCAGTCCTCCGGCACCTCTCCCGTTTGCCATGATTTTGCAAAAATGATGGAGAGTGGCAGGGCAATAACATCAGCCAATTCGCTCAGCACTCTTGGATGCATCTCATCGGGGCCCATGGACTTATGCATATTCAACTTACGTAACTGGTCCTTAACCCAGTCTTGGTTGACCAGTGGAGAGTCACCCTTCCCCCAGGCTTTCTCCCCTTCAACCAGGGACTGGAGTTCACAGGAGCTGGTCTTGGAAGAAAAGACTGAAGCAAAGAAGGTGTTGAGCAACTCTGCGTTCTCTGCATCCTCGGTTATTAAGACTGCTTTCTCATTCAGCAGTGGCCCCACACTTTCCTTGTTCTTCCTCTTGGCACTTAGGTATTTGAAGAAACTTTTCTTATTCTCTTCTACCTGAGTCACCAACTCAAGCTCTAAGAGGACTTTGGCCTTCCTTATTGCCTTCCTACATGCCCTGACTACTTTTCTATAATTTTCCCAACCGACCAGTCCTTTTTTCCATGAACTGTGTAGTTCTTTCTTCCTTGAAATCTCCTTCAAAAGCTCCCTGCTCAACCAGGAGTTGACATCAGGACTGGCAGAGGACAAGGACAGTCATGAGGGACAAGGCAGAACTTATATCACAGCTTTGCTGACATGATACCTTCTGCTGCCCCTTTTCTCTATTCCCTCCTCCCCAGCACACTTAAGTTTCACTTAACAAAAAAAATACACACTGTTTTTCTTCTAGACAGGTAATTTTCCCACTAGCTTAGTGTCAAAAAGAGGCTCAGCAGGCCAGCATAGGTGTCGGAGTGCAGCTGGCAGAGAAGAGGAGCAGAGCACCCCATTACTGGCAGCAAACTTACCTTGCTTCAGCTGCCCCATCTAACTAACCCTAAAGCAGGAACATGTGAGGACAGCACAAAGAGGTTAACTGGCCAGGTTTTCCACAGCCTCTAATGTTCTCGGTACCTACACAATTAGAGTTCTTGTATTGTATGCAGTGTGCCACGAGAACGTGGATATTTCAGCTGGGTAAACGACTTAAAAGACAGGTAAACATCATATGTTCTAACTACTGGCTTTAAGTAGCATGAATTTTTCCAGTAGAAGGAGAGAAAGAGACAAGTTTGCCATTCCCGAGGAAACACTTTTTTAAGATACTCGTGTCCTCGTTTCAACTGGGACAGAGTTCACTTTCTTCCTAGCCCGTGCAGTGCTGTGTTTTGGATTTAGTCAGAGAATAATGCTGATAACACACCGATGTTTTCAGTGGTTGCTTAGTAGGCTTTATACCAAGTCAAGGATTTTTCAGCTTCTTGTGCCCTGCCAGGAAGAAGGCTGGAGGGGCACAAGAAGCTGAGAGAGGACACAGCCAGGACGGCTGACCCAAACTGGCCAGAGGAATATTCTATCCCGTATGGCATCATGCCCAGTATATAACCGGGGGGAGTTGGCAGGGAGGGGATGATCAATGCTCAGGGACTGGCTGAACATCACTCAGCGGGTGGTGAGAAATTGCACTGTGCATCACTTACCTTTTCTTGGGTTTTATTCCCCTCTTTTTGTTCCCTTCCTTTTCATTACAATAATTACTACTATTATTGTATTTTATTTCTATTACAATTATTCAACTGTATGTATCTCAACCCATTCACTTGTTTTCAGTTCTCCTCCCCATCCCACAAGGGGAGGAGAGAGGATTAAGGGCGCAGCTGCGTGGTGCTTAGTTGCTGCCTGGGGTTAAACCACGGCAACTTGCTATTTGGACACGAAATACCATGTTTCTCGTATTAAAATATCCTCAGCAACTATGAAGAAAGGTGGTCTATGGCAACTTCCCACAACTCTTCTCTGGCTGTAACTAGGCTGACATACTTTAACACAGTCACAGGTGAGGGGGGGTGAAGCTTTTAACACCACTAGTCAAAGTCAGCTTAGGTTTTCTTATTCTACCTTCACAAATATACATTATCCCTCCCCACTGCTGGCATTTCCCACAACAAAAACCTTACAGAGAAGGGCAGTATACCCTGGTATGAACAGAAAGTTTTTTGTTCTGTTTTGTTGTAACTGAAATGGAGGAGAGAAAAATAAATTGATTTGTTTGTTTTGTACAAAGTAGAATACGTATTAAAATGGGTTAGAAAAAAATAAGCCCTAGTCAACTCTCCCAGGATGAGAAAAGGTAAAGCCAAATTCTCTCAGGTGAATTCTCAAGACAGAAGCAATCCAGCCCTTAAATAATATTTTAGACTACAAAGTAGTTAGCACAAATTAGTAAAAAAAAAAAGCTCGCACTGCAACCTCAGCATGGTATCTCCACTTCTGCTGGAATGCAAAAACTGCAAGCTCAGCCCAGAAATGTGCTGTAATAGAAGGACCTACAGATTATTTTGAACCATTACTTCATATCCAGCCATGGATTCCATGCCAGGAGGCTCCAGCCGATCTGGAGCTCAAACAACGTGGCCACCGTTCAGCTACAGAAGTCTACAGTCATCTGCAGGAGCCCGCTAAAATCTTCAACGCTACGTTACCTGCTCGGATGGTAACTAAAAATACATACAACGAAGAGCGATACTGCTGCCAAAAACATCATTAGAGATGGGTTATTTAATGTCAGTAGCAGTTTTCCCTGGGCTGCCTCAGTTATGCACTGGAATGCAACCCAGAGAAATCAGAGCAGCCACCACCAGCTTCAGAGACAAAAATGAACAGCAGCAAACATCACAGCTGAAATTTAACAATCTTCTTAGCAGTCTAAAGACAACTACTCCCAGCTAAGACAGACATATTTTCAAGTTATATACTCAAATACTAGCGAGTCTGTAGCCACAATATGCTGCACAAACAGAAGTGGTAGGAAACACTACAGTTGTGCTTTTGTCCAAGTGCTTGACCATCCTCCTTAACATAAGGAAATATCTTAAACGATGAGAAAAAACCTCCAGTACTTTGCAGGACACTTCCAGCATCCCATCTGCCATCACACCCTCCCTTTCTCCTTTAGATTAAACACAGTGAACACGTGCAAAACATCACTGTGGATTAGATGTGAGCTGAAGGCAAGAGAAAGAGGCTGAAAACACAGAAAACAGGTTCATAGCAATGGTTCTTAGAGTTACCAAACTAGCACGTCCCTTTTTGCCATCAAAACTGCTCACAAATCACTTCGTCTTGCAGTGCAGTCTAAAAACCCGTGTAAAAGTACATTGTACTGGTTTATATAAACACACATACATAAGCATATTGGTTCTAGCTGTGATAAAGACCAGGGTCAGGGGAAGGTTAAGGACCAGTTTTCTGCCCTTTACCATAGTACACAATATCCAAGGACTCTGAACAGGCCTGAGATTTCCCTGAGCAGCATCAAGACAATGCAAAAAAGCTGTGCCGCAGCACTTAACAGCCTTTCCTCTGAATCTAAAGACCAGAGGAAAATGAAGTTGAATTGTTTTATTAAACCTGAAATGCACAGAGTTAAAGCAATATGTGGAGGAGACTCAAGTGTGAAGGAGGGAGGAAGGGAAGAAGCACAGCCCAACAGCCTCACCTTCTAATAGTTAAAATGCCACCAGGCTTCAGTTTTTGAGAGCTGAGAACCTTATACACCACCAGAGAGCCCTATATGAAAAACTTACAGAAAGTAGCTCTGATTTTAAAAAAACCAAACAGAACACAAGAAAAAAACGCCAACCAAACAACCAAAAACATACCACACCGAAACAGAAGAAAATCCTTGAGCTCTTGGGCCTTCTGGTTTTTTGAAAGCCATAAATTCCAACTGCTTTTCTACTCCATGTGTGCTGTGGCTGTACAGAACTGACAGCAAGCGAAGAGCAGTACATCACCCCCCCCCCCCCACCAGCACTGCAGCATCGGCCTGAGCAGTTACACAAACCTACAGCAAACACGAAGTTCCTACAGGCAGACGCACTTCTCTTAGCTCAACTAAAGATTAAACTACTCTTATCTCCTTGCCAATTTTAACTGTACGTGGTGGCAAATAAAATCAATATGAAAGAGGGAAGTCTTGAAAGAAGGCAGCTCAACCCCTTCCTGTAAGCACCATGTTTCAGCAGCTGCTCTCTTCTTAACTACTGCAAGTTTAAAAAGACATTTTCTCTTAACCCCTATGAAACTGGGTTTCAAGGACTCAGAAAGCTAACAGGAGCAGTCTGTGATGACTTCTGAGGTTTGAACATTGGGAAACTGAAGCATGTGAGGAGGAAGCAAAGAAGTAATCAAAGCTGTATTTTTTTTGTGATTCACCATCACGGATAAACCGGGAAAACAAATACTTCAAATTGCTAAGACTCCCAAATTCCCACTGAATGTTCAAGTACATTGCTTATCTGAACAGGCTGTGAAATCCCACTCTGGAAAACTGATTACAGGGTCATAACTGCAGTCAGAAATCATATCTCACATTTCAATTCACAGAACAATACACTTGGAAAGATTCTAGTCAGCAGTTCCCGGTTGTCAGACCTGTCCTTAAACCTCTGCTAATCCAAGCACATCTCTCACATGAATTATACATATTGGAGTAATACGCAACCAAATGTCACACACATGCAAGTCTGTAAGGAAAAATGAACTGTGAGTCCTTTGCTACTCACAGCCTTTCCCATTTCAGTGCCTGCACTCAGGAACCGGACCATGTGCCCTGCCAACAGCCGCAACTTAGCTCAGGTTAAAGGCTCGCTACCAGGTGAGCATGTTTTAGCTAACAGCTCCCAGATGTTTCTCCTCAGAGAAGGGTGAAGTTTCACAAGAGGATCAAGGTGTTGTAAGGGTAGGCTGCCCAGGGCAGGGACAGCCAAACAAATCCTGAGTCTGATCCAGCTGAAAACGAACCCAGAAGAAAAGAAAGAAATGTGTCTGTCCTCTCTATCTGCTGGGTGAACCAGCTGACAACAGTAGCTCCAGAGCAAGGGCCTAGAATTAGCATCAGCAAAGGGAAGCAGCAAGAAAATGTGGCCACTGACCCGCCCATGAAAGAGGAGACTTCCTCAGAGGCGGCAGCTCAGGTTTACACCAGCTTCAGCCACTTGTGAAGCCTAAGCCTCAGGTCAAGTTACTGTAAATTTAGGGTCACCTAAATGCGACCGATTGTCCTAACACAATCACACGACGGTATTTTTGGCTCTGTGTTAGCAGAAGGAGTTTTGTCCGTGTTCCAGACAAAGTTGTTCCTCCCGAACTTGACAGTGCCTACTGTCAAGGACTGCAGGACTTTCGACACGTGCTATTTGGTCAATCTGAAGCTTAGATTTCACTATGCCCGGCTACTGTACGCCAAAATACAACTTGCCCTGCACCACTGTGGCTCGTAATAACCCAACCCACTATATTTTAAAGGGACACACTTTCCATCAGAGCATGCAAAGGTCATCAGAGGCTAGCAGTGCTTGAAGTGAAGAGTGTCTCCATTCCTTTCAGTTTGCTAAACTGAAACCTATTGTGCTGACTAGCCGCAAAACGAGGTCAACACAAAACCTCCTTGTCCTAAAGGACAGTAATCACACAAGAGCATCAAGCGTGAGTTGGTATGAAATGGAGAAGAGAAATGGGAGAGGCTGGGGAATAAGAAAGACACAGAGATCCACCCTTCTAGGGAAGGCAAAATAAGAAGGGTTACACAATGACTCCTCCTATGATGCCTATGAAAGAGAAGGAGCATTGTGCTGGCCATGGATTTAATTCTAGTATCATCCCAGTTTTGCATTTACTACTGACTTTACGCCAGTGTGAGCAAGATCAGACATAGCTTATTAACTGAAGAGATGCTTAATCCTACTTAGTCATCAGGCATGAGTAAGGGCTACAGTATTTGACCTCTCATGGAAAATAAAAAGAAACATCTGAAAAATCATCTTTCTTTTTCATCTTGGCCATGCTAGAAAAAGAGACATTTGGATAGTGTAACTGATGAGCTCCTGAGCACTTCTCAAGTAACTTCAACAGCAATAAGACACCAGAAAGAACACAAGAGATGGCATGGATTTATGAACATACACATAGGTACGTATTACATACAGCAGGTGTAAGCTCTAAAAACCTACTCACACAACTGACAGCATTCTTTGGAGATCAATTTCATTAATGACATTATCCATGAATCACCAAGACAAATTAAGAAGTTACACTTCTCACTCTGGATACCTTTTTCAACAAAAAGGAGAGACTAGGGGGAAAGGAGGGAACCGCTTTTTTGGGGTGGATTATCTGCCAACAAGGAAGATATATAACCAGATTTCTATGATTCTGAACATGTCATTCTGCCCCTGCACAAAGGAAGCCAAAAGGACTGGCCTGCAAATCTCCCTTCCCCCAGGTAGAAGGGCAAAGTGACTATTAACTTCCATGAAGGCAAGAATTAGCCCAGAATGAGTAAAAAAAAGCAGTATTGGAAAACACCGTGTCTTCCAGATGTGTATTCTCTAACTTTAATTCTGAATTGTCATAGCATGCTTTGGCAGGGGAACAGAAAAGATGATCTAATAGGTCATTCGACTTCAGTCACTAATTTCTGCGATTTAAATAACATTTTATGTTTATGGTGTTTAAAACTCAATTTCCTAAGCACTGTTTTTAGGGCTAGAAATGGTCAGTATGACAATAACTATCGGACCCATAATGATGCTAAACAAGAAAAGTCCTTTAGAGCTTCCAAAAGAGGAAAAAGCGGCTCCAGCCCCTTTATACTTCACAGTGGAGCTCAGATGAAAATAAATGTGCATTAGAAGATCAATATTGTAATTACCATAAGAAACAGAGGTGATATGACTTCTAATATTTATTATATATTTCACTATTTATTATATACTTGTCTGTTTATTATATTCTAAACATACATTATTTAGTATTTATTTTATATATGTGTGTACACACACAAACACGCTATCTCTGAACCACACACAATAACATGGATGCAGAGCCAGAAGACTCTTGCACTTAAAGGAAGAAACGAGAAGGCAGATTATCTCACAAAGAACCAAAGTACTGAAATAATGTGTTGATATTTCCTGGAACCAGGCCGAAGATGAGTAGCAGAGTTTTGGACAGGCTGCAATTTTCCCCAATACTTCCTTTGAAAAGCAAGCTGGTACAGCATTCTAATAATCCAACTCAAAGGCACGGAAAACAACTTTGACTTTTAACAGAGTGAACTGGAGAGGTGGGGGAAGATCCTCACAGACTTTTATAAACCCATTTTAATTTTTGTGCATGCCCCAGTCAAAGCCTGGGAGCAAAACTAGTTCTGAAACCCACTCCTCTCCCCAACTAGAGGAGGTTGAAGTATTTATAAATCCAGATATTTCAAAATTCAGCAAGTGAAAACTTGGTCCGTAACAAGATGCAAATGCAGATTGATGAAATACAGCTAGGCCTCTGCTCCTTCTGGAAAAAAGGCTCCCACTGATAACTGCCTGTCAGTTGACACAGAGTCCTCAACAGTGGAAACTGCATAAACCTTTTCAGGAACTCGGGGTGTAAACTGTGTAGACTGGAGAGTTTCTACTTTATCAAATAAAGAAAAATCAGAGTGTGTGTCTTTAATTAATCATCTCCTAGAGACATTTTTTTACCCAGCTTGGCCAAGGGCACTTCAGCACATGTGTCAGCACCGGCTTCTGAGAGGGTTTGCTGGGTGACTGCGGTCCCAACTCAGCCCACGTGTCCTCGCCCTTCTCAGCGTTTCGCAATTTAGAGAAAGACACACGCTGATAGTACTTTCCTTTGATTTGCCCTGATAGGAAAGAATTAGAAAGAGTATTTCTTGCTATCCTCATTGTATTTGTTGTCATTTAATCCTGACCGCTTCATTTTCAAATCATGCGGTTTAATAATCCCAGGGAAGACTATAATAATGACTTCATGTGAGGAGTAGAGAAGCAGCAGATCCATACGATTGTTCCACCGTAAACCTCGCAGACAGAGTTTAACAGAGAATAAAGAAAGGGACAAACCTCCCAAAATGTAGTTTGCTCTTTTCTCATGCCAGTAGAAAACGCTAAATGAAGCAGAACTCTTCTGGTAAATAAAAACATACACATAAACAGTGAAACTTGGCAAACTGTTATGATTGCTAGAAATTAAGATGTTGCTTTTTCTTTTTTTTTTTTTTTTTTACCGTAAAAAGCAAAAATTACTCAAAATACTTTTTGATTGCTTTAAAAGGAGCAATTTCTCAGGTTTAAAGTATTGCTTTCATGTACACATGAATATTCCCTAATGTTCTTAGACATTAGACAAAGATCATAATTAACACCCTCCGAGTGAAACAAAGCAGATAATGCTGCTAAATTTTTTGGCAACATTTGTTTACACATTCTTAAAAAAAAAATAAAAGGTTGACGGAAATGGGTGATTTTTTTTATAAAGTATGAAAATTTCCCTCTTTAAAATGAAAAGCACAGCACACATTGAGTACATTTAAATAGTGTGAAAATTGTAGCACAAAAAAACCCCAGTTATGATGAATTCCATAGCAAACTACCCGTTAATTAGGCTATCTTAGCTCTGCAAGCGACCCGACATTAAACTAACTAATAATAGTGCTTGTAACTGCATTTCCTCCTTTTCTCACTTTGTTTCCCCAACTTTCACATTGTAGCCTGGCTTTGTGTATCTGTCCTAGATCTTCAAGGGAAGGCAAACAAACCAGCCACTGAACTAAAAACCCTGGCCTTTAACGCCTTAGCCTGGGGTTTGGGAAGGAGGGAAAAGGACAACCCACCACTAGGCAAGGGCCTGGAAACACAGGAGCTGTTCTGGAGCTGGCTGTGTTCACAGTGCACCGCAAAATGCTTCCCCGGACCGAAGTCATTCTGAGGTCTCCTGAGCCTCCAGCCCCTTTCCTGCATCTTGTACAAACGACACGGGATGTGAAAAGGGATTTGAGGACCGTTTGGCTGACAACAGATAGTCCCTGCTCATGGAGTTGGATTAGTGACTCAGTTCCTGCCCGAGAAGTAGATGGAAGGCAAGGCAAAGTACTGCGGTGTGGGGGGTGTGTGTTTGAAACCCACGGTCCAGCAGAAAGGCGCTAGAAAAAAGAGAAATATGGTCGTGCCTCGCTCCTAACATCAGGAAAGCAACAAGATGTCAGTGAGGTTTTTCTGCTTCCTGTTTGCGAAGCCACCCCCCCGGCCCAGGCACACACACACCCCGCCGCTTTGTGTGGCTCCTGCCGGCGCTCCCTGCCCGCTCCCCGCTAGCGAGCGCGGGGTCCCGCTGCCCCGCGGGGCCTCGCCGGGCTGCCGGGGCCGCTCTCGGGCCGGGGGGAAGCGGCAGCAGCAGCGCTCCGCTCCTCGGCGACCGGGCGGGAGGTGGAGGACCGAGCTCGGAGCTCAGCTTTTGTTCGCCGCTGGAGAAGCGATCGCCGCCTCCTCGCCCTCCCTGGCGAAGCGGGGCCGAGGGGCGCACAACAGCGCCCGGTGGGATGGCGAAGGACGGAGGGGAAGGGTGCTGCCCGCCGGGCTGCGCGGCGCCGGAGCGCGGGGAGCGAGCCGGCACGGCGGCCGGAGGAGGACGGGCTCGGAACGGCCCGAGATAAACACATTCCTCCCTCCTTTCCATGGGGAAGGAGGGGGGGGGGGG
>JANVCC010000062.1:11954711-12019613 GCA_025345505.1 Todiramphus chloris collaris
AAGAAGAAGAAGAAAAAAAGTAGAGCTCTGAAGTCTTTGCTCAACGCCGAGCTGATACAGCCTAACGCTTTGCTCTGCTTTGCTGGCTGCTGCTCCTCCTGCCACCATCACAATGATCAAACGCTCTCCTCCTCCACCTCCTCCTCCTCCATGCCAGCGGAGTGATATCAGGACAGGAGCGCTCAGTAAACACCGCAGCACCAGCAGCAGCAGCAGCAGCTCCTCCAGGCCGTGAGGCAGACCCGGGGACAAGGTGCAAAACCCGGCACGGACGTCGCCCAGCAGGAGCGGACATGGCGCTTCCCCCCCGCCGCCGCTGCGCTCACGCCCGGCAGCGCGGCGGGGCTGCCCGCAGACGCGGGCACGGCGGAGCGGAGGGGAGCGGGGCAGGGGCCGACACCTGCCGCCCCCGGGGCGCCCCGCCGCCGCCTTGGGGCTCCCCGGGCCGCGGGGGCGGGCGGCCGCTCTTTCCCCGGCCGGCAGACGGGCCCGGCGGCAGGGGCTGCCGCTGCGCGGCGGTGCCGGGGATGGGCGCTGCGGAGACGGGCACCCGGGGAGGGGGCGGCGGGAAGGGGGGCCGGGGGGGCAGCGCCTGTCCCGAACCCCGGCTGCCGGGAGCCGCTGGGGCCCGTGCCGGCGGCAGCGCGGGGTGCGGAGGGCACGGAAGCCGCGGGCGAGCAGCGGGAGGCGGCGCTGGGCGCAGCCCGGGGGGGAACCCGCAGCCGCTGGGTGCCCGCACCCCGTGCCGGAGCGGCGTGTGCCGCCTTCCCCTTCGGTGTCAACTGTTGCATAATAAATGCAAACAGAGCGCGGAGCCCTGCGCCTCCCCGACACGGGGCTGAACTTTCTATTTTAAACAACAGGAGAAACATGACACGTTGGGCAGGAACATTTTTCCAAGCGAACGGTGGCTGCCTCCATAGAGAGCGCGGGTGATTAATGGATCAGGAATACCAGCCCGGGAACCTAGTTTTAAAACAGACAAAGCTATTGCACGCACAATTTGTATCGATCGTTATTTTCTAACTAGCACTGTGAGCTACACACTTCTTTTTTTTTTCTTTTTTTTTTTTTTTTTTTAAGATACCTATTTAAAATAACTATCTTAGAGACATCCTTGTTCTCTAACATGCAGCTGGAAATAAAGAAAATTGGGAACTCATACATTAGTCATGAGATCTGATTTAAACCATCTTCATTTCTGCCACTGCAGATTAGCATAGGATACTATTTCTAAGCTACTGACAGTGGCAGAGAGATGTCTTTGTCTTCAAGTGCTCAGCAATAGGAAATATGGGGTTAGTTCCATTCCTATTGCAACAATTCCTGAGTACATTGGGACAGAATATAATACTGGACAAATAAAATTAGCAATTAGTACCTGCCCTGCGTTCAGACTAATGAGCATGTCTCCCCCCCAAAAAAAACTTTTCTTCAGTATCAGTTTGAAAACCAAAGTGAAGCTACTTACTGTTCCTTACAGATCACTGATCACTATTTTATCACAAAACAAACAGGGGAAAAAACACAGCACTGCTCAGGAGCAGCCCAAGAACCAAGGGAAACTGCAGATCCTGTGTCATTTACAAAGATCAATACTTCTGTTAATTTAGAGCTGTAAACTCCTCAGTAACCATTCCTCCCCCTCTGACTCCACAAGACAACAGTATTACTTGGGTTTCAGAATATACATGAAAATATTGAACCTAAGAACTGAAAGGGGGGAAAAGGGAGGGGAGCTCTCGGTTTTTTTGTTTTTTTGTTTTTTTTTTGTAATTGTTTGTTTTTATTTGACAGGGCAAGCGTCAGCAGGCCAGGAAGAGAGACAGCTGGGAATTAGCTTTAACTTGGCAAAAGTACTTTTCGGGTTCCTCCGCAGTGCCCCCTGCAGCCCGCCTGCTGCCAGCCTCGCTCCGAAGGACCGGCAGAGCCCGAGGGCACCGGGGCTGGAGGAGTGGGACAGGAACCTCTCCTACACCCAGGGAGTCAGGAATACACGCGAAAGCACTGGTTTGGGTTTGTTTTGTTTGTGTGTTTTGTTGTTTGGTTGGGTTTATTTTGTCATGGGTTTTTGTCTGGTTGGTTTTACAGGCTGTTTCTTGGTGCACTTAAAAGAAGTTGTCTTCTTTTCCTACCACTAGGATAAATACCGTTTGTCAATCTCGATGGAGTCAAACAACCATGCCTTAACTTTATCACTTTGGCAACAAACATCTTTTTTTAAGCGCATACTGGATTGTTACAGCATTAAATTCCAGCCTACTAAAAATTCAGGATCTTTTTAATCTCTCTGCTACATACCTTGTTTCTGTCAGGCTGCATAGCCCAGGGGTGATGATTGGAGTAGTAAAGTTCTGAAGTAACTGATGCTTAGAAGTTTTGCAAACAGATCAGTCACCGGTTTTGCGGAAAATAAATAAATAAATCTGAATAAATTCTAAACCCATTTGATTCTGATCAAAAGATATATTTTAACCGGCTGAGGTTAAAACAAAGCTGAGCAAACATGCATCCATCTATTTCCCCACACATTTTAAGAGCAACAGTGGTGCTCTGCATTATCCTGTAGTACAAACTTTTATAAGATAAAGCACTATCCTCTATATCTAAAAACAATCATTAGAATCAGCATGTCATAAAACATGTTGTTCTACAGCTGTCATCCAGCACTTACGAGCTAACTGAATTTTTTCATCTGTCAGGAGAGTTTTGAAGCCAAGTATTGAATGGCAATTGTAAAATAGCTTAATAGTCGTAAGATTTCCCAGGTGATTTTTACATCACTTTTATTGTAAGGATACTTAACACAAACAATTACCAGCTTCTAAAAGAGTAAGGACTAAATAAGCTATTTAAGCAATTATTTAAATTAATTTTTTGTGAAGGACAACACTTCTGCTAAACCACTGAGTCTGAAAAAGTAAAAATGGGGAAAACCCTTCAGATTATAGCCTCAGCAATGCAAGAAATGGAGCGATTTCAGCCTTGTTCTGTTGGTTATTGTCATTAGAACAGATGTTCCGTGCAACCTTGAACAAACAACTGTTCTGTGATCAGACATAAGCACAGACTCACTCCTGACAGCCATGTGCACTTACATTTCTGACCATGGATTCAGACGCACTCACCTCATGCAGAGATTTACTACACGTGTCCAAACGCATGCATTCCCTCTACACCTTTTCTTTCCCCCCCACCCCGCACACTGGCTTTAGAAAACTATATTCACAAGTAGAATTTCAAAAAAACAAATATATCAGAATTCTAAGTGATGCAAGATGAACTTGCTGATGCCAGCAGTTGAACACTAATGCCTACCAATATCAGCTGACAGGACACTAATTACTAGTTACAGGAGATGATTGCTCAGTAAAGGATCTATTCAGTGAGTTACGAGTTTGAAAAAATTATAAAGCACAGGCCTGGTCTGTGAAAAGATATGCAGTATGAAAATACAGCATACGTTCTCAAGATGATTATCATGACAGAGATCTGTCTAATTAGGAAGAATCTATTTTAATGCTAAGATATGAAAGAGCCCAGCTGGGAGAGGAATTTAGAGGAAGACACAGAAACATGACTGTTAAGCTGACAGCAAGTGCAGCCTAAGCATGTTCCAATGACAGCTTCTAAAAAAAAATTTCATCTCAGCATTTAATCAATAGTGGTTTCAGAAGAAGTACAGCCTTACAGATAATCTAGCTAGTCATATCAGTGGGAGGAGCTCCATAAATAATATAGAAAATATGCCTTTGCAGAGCAACATACAGAAATCACTCTCCTTTTGTCAGCTGAGCTGGGGGTTATCCGGTGGATGGGCAACATTAAAAATATCACCGTGAGGATAAATACGAATCCAGCTCTTGTTAGAAACCACACTTGAGTTCCTGGTGCTGCCAGTCAGGTTGGAAACTGTAATCACTGTGGCAGCAAGTTTCAAACCATCTTGGGCAACAGATTAACCTTCAGAGCGACCGCCTGGGTAGAAACCTTTCTGAAAGCTCCTACTATAATTAAATGGTTTATGCCTAAATTGATGGATGACACGGTGACACAGGCATCTGCTGGAAGGCAAACCTCGAGTCAACCACGCAGCGCGTTCCCTGAATATAGCTTTGAAAACCGGCTAACAGACACTTCTTGGGTCTGCAAGAAGCAGCTCTCTTACACAGCAAAAAGGGTTTCAGAAGATTTCTGCTAAAGCTTCTCTTGGATACAGCGATATCTAACTGGGCAAATCAGATGTACTTCAGCTACTACCACAAGCTATTTAAGTGCATGCTGCCTAGTATATCCATAGTCAAAAAAGCATAATAACGTAATTTGAAGAGTGGTTAAAGCAAAGACATATAGTTGAGGGTTGACTGAGAACAAACAAGAAAAACAACCAAACCCACAACCTCCATGAATGTATCCGTCAAATCCAACTACAGTATGGCAAAAATTCTCACGACAGCTGGGGTGGCCACAAACTACGGCTGTCAGAACATCCAGAGCTGTAGGAATTCTTCAAGGAACAAACCGAGTCTGGAGCAAACAAAGTTGCTCTAAATAGTGAAGGAAAAAGTCATCAAGACTGCAAAGGAACAGAAGAACAAAACAACAGAAGTAGAAAGGGGAAGTCACACAGAAAATCAGCAAGCGAGTTAAAATTCCCAAAGTCAGAGCTTTAAGGCACTGCAGGAAGGGCAGTGATCACTGTGTGTAAACACAAACAAAACCAAACCACCCTCAAAACCACCATGCTTGCCAGCGTGTACATTTCAAGCTGTAGAATGCAGGGAATCCAAGTCAGAATCTGTACAGAATCTTCCCAGTTGTGAGAAACAGTGACGGCTCCGATTCAGGAGGGTATTACGGCAGGACAAGTGCGTGGATGGAGACACGCACATCCCTAAGTATTCGGCTGAATCAGGGCTGGAAAAACACAGGGAAGGAATGCAAAATGTGTACTCATTTTCTCCTGTCCTGATTACAGACAGGTCACAACAAGAACATAGAAAATAAAAACAGAACGCCATGAGTTGGCATCGTTACCCACGTGCTGTCCTGTCAGATTAATGTTATTGAAATACACACTAGTTCAGGAAGCAAAATTAAGATAATTAGTTGTGATATGCCACAGTACATCTTTCTGTTGTTTTGAAAATCTGGTTCTGGAGCTAAGAGCTGCAGGAGATCTCCATCGAGAGAGCTAGCAGAGAGCTTGAAGGGGGGAAATGAAAATCATCGCTCGGGCACAGGCCCCATCTAAGCCTTTGATCTGTCACGCTGATCTCAAGAGAATAACGGAGTTGGAATGAACGAGCCAGGGAGGTGGAGGCACGGGGGGAGAGAGAGAAGAAAGGATATTTGGGAAAAATCCCAGAGAGATGCTTCTGGGCGTTCCTGGAAGCTTACACTGGAAATACACATGAAGGAACTAAAGTTTCTTTAGCCATCCCTATGCTGTGTACCCCACTGCTTCTCTCTCAGTAAAGACTGCTCCATTTACATTTAGCTTGAATTAACAGGGCAACCAACTAAAAATCCCTCATCAATAAAACCGAATGTCAGCTTTGGTGATGAGGAAGCAGCTGGGAGAATGTATTTTTTTTCTCCTCTCTCCAATGCAATTGCTGTTCAGATGTCAGCCGTGGATAAGAATTTCAGAGTGACCACGATCACTTGAAATTTTCTGAGCCAGAAGAGAGCCCGAACCTACGGAAAACTATTATTCATCCTCCCACATACGGGAGACTGATGATTGTTCTGCAGTCTTTGGCATAACCACTCAAGTTTAATATTCAGACAAGAACATTTTTAGAAATTCTTAAATTACAGGGAAACAGAAATAAAAGGTCATTTTTTTTGTAAAATTCATGTAAGTTCAGTCTTCGAGACAGAGAAGTACCCGATTTTCCTCCCTGTGCCAAGGTGCTGACTGACACTCCCACTGTTTCACTGAAACCGCTACAGTTTACCATCTACAAATACACATGTACACCGCGTATATTTACAGACTTGTAGTAAAAGCACATCACTGATGCTGCAGTCTTGCAGTCAATGAGTTTAAAACCACCAAAATCAAAGCTCTTGTGCAATCTTTATCTGGCTTCCTTGAACAATCCACGGTATGATAAAGTCTTCACCCTTACACACTATTTTTTTTCCACAGGATGTTTGCTTCATTCTGTACACAAAATTGTCAGTGCTCTCCAGCAAACATATCACCTCATATCACCTCATGTCTGTTTACTAATTCAAACCCTGTTCACAGACGTTCAGTTCCTCAGAAGGGCCACCACTACCGCACCCGAGGCTTTCACGTGTACCAATAATGCACCAACTTTCACAATTCATTGCAAGTGCGAGGATGGTGCTTTTACTTATGTTACAGACTGGAAACTGAAACAAAGAAATTAAGCTTAAAAGGCTTTCGCTAAAATGCCTTATTTGAGCTGATTTTTAAAAGACATAAACAACTTAAAATACCCCATGTTTTATGGGAGCAGCCCACATCACCTTCAGTTGAATCAGTAGGTGCTTAGCATCATTGCTAAGCAGAAGCCCCTTCTCAAGGCAGGGACTTGGAAAACGAGGAATGCAACTAGTGATCATCTGCAAGAAGCAGAGTTTATGTGAACTGAGAAACATCACCTAACACAGCTCAAACATTCGATCTCAGACACACATAGTTCAGTAAATTACAGGCAAAGACAAAATAAGCCTTACAGGAAAGAAAGGAAATATTACGTACTGATTTACGATAATATTTTTCAAGTACTCTTTTTGTCCCACTTCTTTCTGTAGACACACCTTTCAAACAGCCTTTCCTGAAGCCAAGTCAAAACAGGCTAGGGTTAGAAAGTACTGCTCAGGGCAAGTTCACCTGAAGCCAGAAAATGCTAAAGAGGTTAAGACAAGAAAATAAAATGAAAAATCCCTAAAAGGACGCAGAAAAAGTCCCTGTTCATGCTTGGACATATTCACCAAAATACAAACCCCAGTAACTACTAGCTATGCTAAAAACCAAGCCTGCATTCAGGCTATTGCCAGGGTCACTAAAGTTACTAGACAACATTCATCAGAAGTCTAGGATACCTCCCATCTAAGCTCAGCCTTGCAGTTAACTAATGGTTTACAGCAAACAACAGCTGATTAGATTCCCGTTAGGCAGGAAAAAAACCCCAAAACCCAATAACCTTCTCATAGTAGGAACAGTGAGACTTTAAACAGATTACTTATGGAGGCTGCTGAGTCTTCATCATTGAAAGCTGTAGGAACAGGTTAGACAAATTTGTCAGTAAGGACAAAAATGTAATTGATTTTTGCCATGAAACAGGGTGATGGATTAGGTGACTAAAGGGTCCTTCTCATCCTAACTCTTCATAACACTTAAGGACATGGAAAGTTATAAATATATCTAAGCTGTTAATACCTTTTTATTTTGTTCTGACTTTCGCGTATAATGAGACGATTCCATGTGAACTTATGCTTTGGTTCAGACCACAGGTCCATTTAGTACCGAGCTCTGTCTCTCATAGTAGCCTTGGAACTCAGGAAAAATAAGAAGAGGGTAAGCCATGCTGCCACCCAGCCTTCAAACATTTTCAAGTTAGGTTATGTGATTTATCTAGATACTGGACTCTACAGCATCTCTTCCAAATTTTTTTCCAGTCTCTTCTTGTATCTCTATAAATCCCTTGATCCAGGAAGTCATTTGAGGAGTCCATATAGGTCATCTGAAGAACCAGTTCCTCTTGTTTATTCTGAACAAAGCTCTTACTAACTTCTGATATCCCTCATGCTTGTATTAGAAGAGATCGTTTAAAACCAATCCCACCCTGCTTCTCCCCAGACCTCTCAGTTCTGCAGACCTCTTCTTACACTTCCCCTATGTCATACTCTTTTTCAAATGAAGATTCTTGGCTATTTGACAGATGGAGTTCCTTGCATGTTGCAGTCCAAGTCACAGTATGCCTCTGATCAATCTTGTCATCTCTGAATACTTTTCATTTCCAACATGTCCTATCCAAGACAAACTGCCTGCACTATGCAGGTGTGCAAACCTTGGATTTTTACAGTAGCATATGAACTTGAACAGTAAGCATAATCATTCTTTCTGGTTTGTTCTCTATTTACTACTTAATCAGTCCTAACCAACTCCCCCCCCCACCCCTGCCTTCAACTACTACTAAGCAATATTTTCATGAAACTCTCTACCATAACCCAAGGGTCTTGTTCTTGAATACCTTTGGGCCAGCTTAGAAATGACCCAAGATGTGAAGATGAGATTAGTCTTCCTCAAATGTATTGCTTTACCATTATCTACACCAAACTGCAGCTGTCCTGTTATTGTACAGTCAATCTTTCTGCAAGCTACGCAGTCTCCCTTGTCCTTACTACCTTGTGTAGCTTCCTGCTATCAGCAAAGCTTTGTCACCTCACTGATCCCTTCTCCAAGTCATTTAAGAATATATTGAACAGTACATGTCCCATGATCACCACCATAGGGAATTTGACCAGCAATCTCTGTCCTGTGGATCTTTTGGAAATCCAAGCTGACTGTACCAGTCAGATGATCCTCATCTACATAACGCTGAGCCCTTCAGAAAACCCTTGAGAGCTTTGTTAACTCTCACTCATTAGACAGTATTTATTCAGGTAGATACTAATTCTCTGTCTTATTACAGTATCTACTCATTCACCTGGAACAGATGTCAAATTTTAGATTCCTGGACACCCTTGGAACTTTTCTTAATGACTGACATCACATTTGACACCTTCTGATTTTCGTGTACTGAGGAACATTGAAGAGACATGTTACAGGCTGCTATCAGTAGGTATTTCATCCCCGAGTTCTCTTAGAATTCTTGGAAGAATCCTTCAGATCCTTGCAGATTCATCTGTATTCATCTGGCTTTTGTACACCAGTACCTCTTCCACATACTTCAGTTTGAGAGGCATTCTTTGCTGAGTTCTCTGAATGCCCCTAAAGGGTTGTGGAAGGACAATTGCCCTGATTTCTTCTACACTGAGCAAGGATGCAAATGGTTCAGCTTCACTCCAGCGACTTTGTCCTCCCCGAGAATTCATTTTATACCCCCATCAGATCAGACTCACTGCAGACTTCTTTTCCCTCCCAATCTATCAGAAGAAGGCTATTCAACTGGTTTTGATTCTCTTAGCTAGTTAGGTCTCAGACTCATATAGGTCTGCCTTAATAATAATTTTAATAGTATATCTCTCAGCGTTTAGGGTAGTTTTTGGCATTGTTCATTTGTATGTGTCTTTAGTTTTTGGAAAGACCCTTTCTTCTTTCCAATAGCCTCTCTTGGCTGTTTGGCCGTGACTGCTGCTTTTTACTTTCTCAGGCATGCCCAGTAAGTGGAGTCTATTGTCAGCATGCTTCCTCTTTGGTGTCTTTCTATCACCTTCGTGCCCCCTTTACAGCTTCAATTGGCTCTCTTTGTTTATTCTTGGTAAACTTTCTCATTTTTATGTAGTTCCCCCATGTTGAAACAAACACAACAGAGGTGGGCATTTGGGCCTCAACTGTTCTCCAAAGATACTGTATCCAAGAGTGTTATGGCATTCTTAAGGAACGGTCTTAATGTTCAGCAAGATATATGCATGTATGGGTACATATATATATACATATATACTACACATAGTGAAAGGACTTCTGTTTTTTCCCCAGATGTAACAGGACATAAGTGAGGGTTCATTTGGATCAAATCTTATTTCTGAGTTTGCCTGAAATATACGTGAAGGATTAGTATTTATTGGATGTAGCTCTCAAACTCTTCCAAGCATCATTATTCCTCTTTGTAGAGCAACTATAAACCACAGAACAATGACGTGACAAAAGACAGTACCTATGGCTCTTCATTAAAGCCTGCTGTATTGGAATCTCCTTTATTTACTAGGAACTGCTACCTTTGCAAGCTATTTGAGGCATTGCTTTCAAACCACCACCATTACAGTTGATTTTATGTGGTAAATGAGGTGTTTACATCCTTATATTCAGTCCCTCTTTTGTCTGCATGTAACAAATATTCGTGTTGTAACAATATATCATAACGTGATTTTTGCTGGTTTGAGTGAGAACAAAACTGATTCTGTTCAGCAATTTTCCTTTTCAGCTCAGTTCTTCTAACTCACTGCAGTGTCTGGAGTTAGCAGCGTGTTTTCACAGACTGTCTGCTTCCAGCAGTGATAACCCCCATGTTCAGAGTTAGTACCAAGGGCTGGTGTGCAGACCAAGGCCACGGCTGGGTCTTGTGCACCACGCTGGGGGTGCAGAGGGTAAAAGGCGGCACCTGCAGGGAGGAGCGGACAGGAGAGGGGACCCCAAGCTGCCCGGTGAGGGGTTCCAGCCCATATACATCGTATTCGGTACAAGGCTGAGGGATCAGGAGGGTCTCGCCCCGCTTTGCCGGCTTTGCTCGATTCGGGTCCTCTTCCGGTTTCTTCCTTGGCCGGCATCCACAGGGGTCACTGTCCATTCTGCCTTTGATCCTGATCTGTGTGTTCCTGAATCCAGCACCAGTATCCAGTTCCTGAACACAGTTCCCATCTGCCACTGGGCCCAGTCTGGGACTATCCCAGTGCCTGCTCCACAGCATCAGTGGTGACAGTGACAGAATTGCCATCAGGAGGGGTTTGGTTCGATACTGGTTTTGTACATATTTGTATATATTCCATTTTTATTATTATTTTTATTAAAGCTGTTGTAGTTTCTTTTTCTAATCGCTCAGTCTCTCACCCTTATTCCTTTTCTCTTCCCCTTTGGGGAGGAAGGGGGGTTAACAGAGAGCATCTGTTAAAGGTCTAAAGGGCTGCCCTAAATCTAAACCCTGACATCATGCAATGGATATTTTAAGGTAATCTGTCATTTTGTTAAGCTTGCTTTGTATTTCATTGCTCAACAAGGTATTCTGGGTGAATGAGACAATACAGACAGAAAGCCAGTGTTCCTGGGGCTTTGGCCTCATGGTTGTTCCCATGCTTCACGTGGTACACTTTCTAGAGCAGTCTAGCACTACAGACCAAGAACACCGAAGCACCACCTTTGCATCAGTTCACAGTCTATAAAAAATAACTCATAAACCAGGAAATAAATAACGGCATTTTTAACTTTTCCACAGCACAGCATCAAAATCTACAGGTATAGGGGGATTTTGCCTAATTCTTGTCCTATGAAGTAAACAGTTTTTCCACTTCCCCCTTCTGGCTCCCGTTTCTTCTACTCATCTGTGTAACTCACCCAGAACTCTGTAAGAATGTGTCTTAGTTTTGCATGTCTCCCTCACAGGCAGATGATCTGTCAGCACAAAGGTCTGCACTGAGTTAGGGTTTCCACTGTTTTTCCACAGTAACTTGCATATTGGTATTTCAATCACTAAGTCAGTACACTGACCACAGTTTAATTTGGGGAGTAGAATTACTTGCTTCACTAGCCAACCAATTTCTCTTGACAAGACCTGCAAATAATAGAATACAGGAAAGCAGGACCCTTTTTATGATGGGTTTGGTAGGGGTTTTTTGAATCTACATTTTCTTCTTGGAAAAGGAAACACATGCTGCCTCACCTCGCATGGCACCAGAAGCTTAACACTTGTTTCTCTGAATTGACTGCTACGAGCCATTGTTAATTACCAGTTAAAGCAGGGTCACAGGCTCTACTTCCACAGAGAAGAAAATCTGAATTATAGACTACCCAGTGGGTTGTACTTATCAACCCTTTCAGGACCCTCACACACGAGATGTAGTTTTATTTAGTAATGCTTTGCTGCTAAGTCAAACTCCCTGTCACACATCATCTCAAGCTGGAATACCCAGAAGTTAATCCCTTTAACTCCATTTAACCAGTTTTGTCCCAAGCGTAGCTGCGCACATTGCCAGTTGCAAGAAAACCAACCCACCAGCTTTCTTTGGTGGGGTTTTTGGTGTTGAATAGCATGTTGCTGTTTCCTATGCCAGCATCACACCATTCATTGCTGTACGGATTAGGTACTTCTACGTGCACAAGGCCATCTCGTGGTACATGAAAATTACTCAAGTTGAATACTGGATTTATGAAATCACCTGATTTTTCGCAGATAGGAAAAAAAAACCAAACCAACAAACAAAAAAACCAAGAATAGACCAGAAAGAGCAGAGAGTGTCATTCCCTAAGGAGCAAAGATACTGAGTTGGCAGAGTTAATTATTCTTCAGCTGTCCACACCATTTTATTACACCGTTTTGGAACAGTCCACTAGAATGTATACTAGCTCTACAGGCTTATTTATTTATACATGGTTCTTTGATACCATTTTATAGCAGTGACCCTGAGAAGACGAAAACCAGATACACAGTTTCCCCCTTTTTCTGTCTTGTGACTTAGAAAGAGGATTGTCACCTCTCCCACATCGCCTGGTACAGTCACTTGGTTAGCATTTCACCTCCAAGACACAGTAACAATAGAAATTTGGTACTCTACTGATATTTAAAATCCCCTTACAGTCATTGCTAATTTACTGATTCTCAGCTCTGCTGAATCAGCATCACTGACAGCAACGTCTCCCCTTAATCACTGACAGAAAGCAGTGCCTCTGCAAGGGCAGAGGCAACAAAGAACAGGATTAGGGTAAACTGACAGTAGCTGTATCAACTCCTATACAATTGCTTTAAAATTATCTAAAATCACTAACCTTTCACTTCTGGAGCATGAGGTTCAATCCTGTGTTTAGCCAGGCATGAAAAGGAGCTCAGCAATCTTGGTTCAGCCTCCGCAGAATCATTCATGTAATTTGCTGTGGAAAAGGAGTGAATACGAATTAGAAAACAAAAGCCAGGTTCTGTCAGGTTTGAAAATTAAACATCAATCAGTCCGAATGTCAGAATCACAGTGAGCAAATTCACACCTGAAAGCTTGGACCCTTGTGCAACCTTTGTGCAACCCTTGTATGGACAGAAAAAAAAACAGAACAGAAGGCAGGTTCCCCTGTAAGCACAACACAGCAGTCCTCACGGCACCAGTGGGGTAGTCACTGACACAGTACTGAGAGTAGGGTGGTTGCACACCAATGGACTACTGAAGTCTGCTCCTCAAAATGCATGGTGTCTTCTCATCCACAGGAGATGGATATCCTCAAAATGCTCAGAACCGCTCACTCAAGTAGGGCAGGCAGCTTTGTGTCTCGAACATGCCCTACATTTTGCAATGGCCAGCAGCCCTGCTTCACCTGTCACCATGAATTCTGGGGTGCTGCTTAGAATCAAAGAAAAAATAAAGAGAAATCTATTCCTAGATAGTAAGAAAGACCAAAAGTCTCTCTTCCATGAAAGAGCACTTCCTGAACCATAGGGAAATATAAATTAAAACCCACAAAAGAAAGATGCAAAAATAAAGTAAAATAAAAATAAGAGTGAGAGAGAAGCAAAGAATGGCAACCCCTCACCTGTCATAAATCCTCTTCCCATCCTCACCACTTACTTTAGGTGACTAACTCTTAGATCTGAACCTGAGCCTCCCTTGTGAAATGAACCTGGGTGACAACAACGGAACTACCTCAGCGAGGACAGTGGATGGTTGCTTGACTCAGGCTGTACATACTGTACATGCAACTGTATAGACAACTGTGCTGCTATTAACTGTTTCTCCTTTGGGATAGTTTTGTTGGGTTTCCATCAAAAAATACTACACCTTGCATATTGAGAAATCTTTGAAAGTAACCATACAATGATGTACTGTCATTGCAAAGTTTAACTGGAACTGAAAAAATATGGTAACTTATCTCTCACATGCCTGATGCAGAGGATTCTTTTATTGTACACGCTTTCAAGAACAATATCCTTACATTGGTTTACAAAACAGCTGCATCAAAGGACAGGGATCCTGACTGGAGCCCCGTGTGTTACTGTAAAACAAATACTGCAAATCTCACGTATACCTTTCACTCACTTCTCTGCCTAAAAAAAAAAAACCAGAAAAAAAACCCCAAACCAAGGCAAAAACAACGCAAGAGGTTGACTGGTTTAGCATAAGCACAAGCTGCAACTCTTTCTGCAAGATTTAACTGGGTGATTTTAATAAAAACAGTAACAGCATGCGCACAGCAGGCAGTAACAAGGGGTTGTCTACAGCACCCATCACCTCTGCAGCTTTTCAGATTCTATTTGGCACTCCGCAGTCATCATCATTATGTGGGGAACCCAGCAAATAAAATTCTAGAGAAAAGAACCATCTTTGTTCCTTAGCAAGGAAACGGCTTCTGTCTCCATCCAAAACCTTGCATGAAATCCTCTCAGACTGACAGAGTAATTCAACCTGTTGCGTACTGACTTAAACATACACCAACTTTCTACCTTTCACAGTGACAGTCTACATTTCAATCTCCAAAACAGATACTACGAGTTGTGATTGGGTGTAGAGACTTTTTTCAGTTGTAGATTTTTTTTTTAACTGTTCTTTTCCCTCCTCTTGGATGTGCCTTCTACAGATTCTAGGAAGCGTTAGTGGATTTTTTCCTCTCCAGGTTCTCTGCAAATGCAGTCTGCTTTTGGGAAGAGACAGTGCCGCTGCCACCAGGAGTAAAATGCGCTGCCGTACTCCCATGTGGTAGCAGAGACAGCCTGCCTCTCGTTTTCTCAATACTACTTCAGGAACTATCATTTAACAGCAAAAAAATACAAAAAGCAAAAGAATGACAGCAAAGCCCAATTTAATCATCCATTGGCTAAATCCACCAGCCACCAGAGAACCAAAGCCACCACAGTCTTACATAAGAATGGGTGGCTGAAAGGTGCCGTAGGATTTATAAAAAGAAAACAGATTGTCTCAGAGGGTGATGCCAAATAACTCGTTGCCTGAGTTATCACTCTTCAATCAAACAGTATATGAAGAAACTACATAAGTCATTTAGACAGCAATCACCATGGAGTTATGCTGGCCTCTCATGTCAGTGATGAAGCAGCCAAATTCCCTGTAAGTGGTGAGTTATTCCTTTTATCGCCGGCAGAGCTGCCAAAAGAATCATCAAGGCTACAGGCATGGAAAACAGGAGGCCTCTCCAAATTTCACTGATAAAAATGCAATGTGTTTTATTACTAGAATCTTTATAATTTAAGTTTTAAAGAAATTGCAATGACAACCATAATTAGGCAACAATGGGATTAATTCCAACTCAGCATTTCATTCTTGTAAGGAAGCTTTTTTCCAGACCATGATCTTCTGGATTCTGTTCCCACCTCCCTCTGCCCCCAGTCTCTCTCATAACTAAACATGTATCTTTCAGCCCTGAAAAAGCCAGTATGAAATACTGGGTGTTTTATTACAAATTGTAGTTCAGTCACTTAGGAGGTGGATTTTCTTTCTCTACTTATAGTAATGACTTGGTATAGGAAGTTGATAATTTTTTTGGTTGTACTTGAACATTGCTAGAGAGGTCACACGCTGTGAGCGAGGGCATAGGCTTTTAGAAAGATTTCTCTGCCTGCCCTTAGTGCCTTTAAAAGTCCTAAAGAAAGTAACAATATATTAATTCTCTAGAATAGTTTTCAATACTTGCTTTAAAAACCTAGCTTGTGCTGAAGAAAAGCAAGTTTTGTGGGCCTGATTTCAATTTGAGCAGAATTTCAGTTAATAATGTTGCACACATAAACTCTCTTTTAACAGTCCATAATATTAAACTGAAGACAGGATTGCTACAGAACTTTGTTATTTTTTCTCCCTATTAAATCAGCATTATGGACTTTCAGCAGATGTCTTTAATAGACGTTGTTATTAAAAAAAATATTACATAAAATAAATTCAGACCATTTCTTCAGTATTACTTACTCCTGCCATCAAGAGCAGAATGTCTCCTGCATCTTCAAATTATTACATTGACGCCTCACGCAAACAAACAAAGCCTCCCCTTCAAATGCTGCAAAGCCTCTGTCAGCATCCATCCTATTCCTAGATTTAAGAAAACCTGTCACTGCTTCCATTTACAGTAACCCCCTGTTTTTACAGGTTTAAGAACTGGCCTTAAGAATGTGCTCTAACAGAAAAGTTTCAACCCATAAGGTTTATATATAGATTTATTTTTTTTTTCCCCAAGTTGGGAAAAACATCCATCTTCTTTTTAAACTCTTGGGTGCCAGAGAGGTTTTATAGTGTCAGGTATTTTTCTGAGCTTTCATAACTCAAAAATAATGCCAGTTTTGAGTTAATTTCTTGCAACGTATCAGTTAATAAATACATACCTTTGCATTTTTACTGTTTGGGAAATGTTATGAAATATAATTATTTTTTCATGGCAAACCCCCCTCCACGGGTGATGTTTCTGGGTCAAACTGTGTATAATATATTCCATGCCTGAGATAAGTACATGAAATCACACTTATGTTCCTGCCATAAAATAAGCCTTGTTACTCAGATGTGAACCCACTTTTTTTTTTTTTATGGCCAATAATTTGGCTATATATTCACCTAAGTAAATACAGATTTATGAGCTATGGATCTCTTCTCTTTCCCTCCCATCTGCACAGGTAACCCGACTAGATATGGATATGTATATATATATAAACTGGGAGATGTCTGAGTACTCTTGAGTTCCCAGGTCTTGACCATATCTTGTTTTCATAGTGCTATGAGCCTTCTACCTGTACAGCCTGACTTCCCCAGGAATCTAATCATAATCAGATGGGAACAGCAGCAAGTTCTTGGTCTGGGTCAGCAGGACACAGGCTCTAGGACAACCTTACGAAACATCTGAAGACACGGCAGGCTTTGGAGTTGGGATTCTCTGCAGTAATTCTGCTGAAAGCAGTGAAGAAAGAGAGAAACAATGGCAGGCACTATGGTTAAATCCATCTCCCCCATCCCACATCTCTAAATGCTCAACTCAAAACTCTACACTTGTCTCAACAAGAGACCTGCAAGGCTAAATGCATTAAACACTCCCAGGCATGCAATGACTTTGAACCAGAAACAGCACCGATGCATTCTTTTGGGTGTTTCTTTGATGTCAGAATACAAAAAGATGCCAGAAAGCACATCCAGAAACACTTAATACTCTGCCTTAAACGTCTGAGGATGCTTTTCTCCAGCCTTGTAGAGTGTCATGGGTCTGTGAACCTCATCTGAAGTGCTGTGCAAACTACTCATGAGATACAGGTGTTTTAACAGGTTGGTCACAGTTTGCTGGCGAAATCTTTACAGAGGTGTTCACAAAACCTTTAGTGTCACAATTTTTTCCAGCAGCAAACTCTCTTGCAGCTACTGAAAAGAACAGTTGAAGGCAATCATCAAGGGTTGTGGGATGAAACTGGACCAATTGAGATTGTTTTGTAGAATACTGCCATTGGAAGGAATCACAACGATTGTCTGGTCCAGCTGCCTGACTGTTTCAGGGCTGACCAATAGTTAAACCGTGCTGTTATTAAGGACATTGTCCAATTGCCTCTTAAACATTTACAGGTCTGGGGCATCAACTGCCTCCCCAGGAAGCCTGTATAGATACAGGTACTTCCACACAAGAAGCACCTTCGCTTTGTGGTTGAATGGTCAGTATCATAACTACACCACAGGCGCTGGCTTTAGTCAAGTCTCTAGATTTTCAGGCTGCAGAAAAAAGTTTTCATTCAACAGTAAACAAATTTATGTTAAAATTTCAAGGTCTTTAAAAAATGGCAAGAAATTTCAAAGAAAATGAAAGTATTTTCTTTATCCTCCTAATTCTGCTTGGGGAAATTATCAACAAGATTTTGTAAGTAAATTAGAGAATGAAAAACAAAAGCTACCCAAAAGCTATGATTGCCACGGAGCCATGCTCCAATTTGTGCTGTGAATTCTGGTACTCTGCCGTGGTGTTGAATGAAGAAAACTCATTTTTACAAACAGCAAAGCACACCTGAGAAGTTTGCCCAAAGCATCCTAGTTTTAATATCCTCTGGTAGTAAAGCAGCCGTAATAACCTTGAGGTGTCCCTGAGACTTCAGTTGGCTGTGGCTGCCTCGCTGCAAGTAAGCATCCACATCCAGCACTGAAGAATGAAGTATGAAGCACACAAATTGTGTGAAAGGGCTGCTGATGTAACTAGGAAACACCTGAATTAATCAGACACTTCATGGCATAACTCATCTGGATAGCCCCAAGAAGGGTCTACATACGAGAAACAGAGTAAAAGGGAAAAAACCCAACACACCCAAGTCACAGCTCTGCTAAAACCCCAAATAAAATCCGACAGAGCAAGTAATCTTGCCCACCTCTACATCTTTTCTTTGCTATGCACCTTGGCTGCTTCATCTGCTGAAGACATAAATCACAGTTGCCTGGAGGGGCCAAAACGTAGAAGGATGCAACCACAGACCAGGGAGTTGATGACTGACTCTGACATCTGAGAATAGCTCTGAGTAAGCTGCTGCTTTTCTATCAAGAGCAGGATCATTTTTTCCCCCTCTAGGTATACACATTTCACAGCAACACGTTCTGTTGCTATTTAGGATTCACTGGACACTTCGATTACAATTTTTTTTTTTTCCTGAGATTTATAACCAGGGCTTTTGTTACAATGTCCAGTGCCAAACGAAACTTGACTCATTCTGAGTTCCATTGCAAAAGCAGGACTAGAACCACCTTGACAGAAATTTCTGCAATTCTTTTGGCGACCTCGAGACAATTGCTAGGTGATGTTAGAACAACACAGAGCTTAAGGTCAAGAGTCAGCAAAAACTCTTCAGCTCCAAAATGATCTGTCTTTCTAAAAATAAAAAATAAGGAATCCTCTGCATTCGAAGCAGAATCAGCGTTGAGGGGAGGGCTGGATCCAGTGATTGAAACCAAAGAAAACGTTTGTGTGAACCGTGGTGACAAGCAAAATAGCTGCATTTTTGCACCGCTCTATTTATAATTCTGCAATTTTAAATGCTGAGACCAAAAATAGTCATTGCAATATGTCAGCTCGATGTAATTTTTCTTTCCAAGAGACATAAATCAGTCTAATTGTTTTTTTGTTGGTAGAGAGTAGTAAAACAAATAACAAACAGTTTTCCAGATAGTTTTAGAGGGTTTTTTGTTACTAAAGCGTTAAGTCCTATGTGGCAGGAGTTCCTGGCATCTGAAAATGGCCTTTCCCTCATCTGACTTCATTTAGGATACACATCTGTCAAGGGACTTTCAGGAATATGTAATGATTTAACAAGGCAGCCAGTTCAAGTGGGGGATAATTAGACTTTCACCCTCCCCTTCACTCCGTGCCACTGTTTTGAGTCTCTCCATCCCCGCTGCAGCCTTGGAAGCAGCGGCTCAGCAGCCAAGCGTTGCACGCTCCCCACAGCCAGCGATTTCCTCTGGAGCTGCAGTGGATAATCACAACCAGCTGCCAAGGGCTGCCGACCGCAGGACAAGCTGCACCTTCTGCCCAGGCACTAAACCCCAGCCTTTGCTCTTTGCTACGTGGACATCCCCAAGGAGGCTCCCACAGCCTCGTAGTACAAGTCAGAGAGCAACAATCCCCCCACTGCCCCTTCCCTGTACCAACAGAGATACTGAAAGACTAGGGTATCTCAGCCTCCCTCCTCCTCCTCTTCCTCCCCTAAACCCATTTATTTAAAGAGAAGAAAGCTTCCTTCTGTGGGCCCTGCTCTGTGAGGTGTTTTGAGACTCAGGGACATCAGGTATATGCAGATGGTGCAAATCACCAAACAATGCTTTGCAGTTACGTAGCACTAAGATCACAGAACTTATGTGGTGATGAGCTCTGTCACTGCAATCAACTTTATACCTAATGAAAGCAATAGCAGATACATTGAACATTCTGTTCAAAACAACCGAAAAACCCTGTGGTGGAGTTAGGGACAACAAAATTTGCATTCTTCCCCTTAGACTGTGTTAGGAATGCAGAATTAGAGCATTCAGATAGCAAAACTATTCTGTCTGGGACGGTAGGTTCAACCTGTATCAGCAGGCAGGTACAGCTCATGTGAAAAAATCTCATGCCAAACAAAATCACCCTGGGTTTTCTCTGAGCTTCACAGAGGGTACAGGAGGGAGCTCTCATGAGGCTTCACAAAAAGAAATTTCTGCAAAAGGAGAATGCAAACTGCTCCATAAACCCACAACATACATAATCAAGAGCTCCTGGGTAAAGCATGAGCATCAGCTGTATGTGAATCCTGTCAGGTTCACTGCTTGCACTTTCCTCATGGGTGTAAACACGCCTCAAACACTCCCAGCTTTCACACTGTACTTTCCTGCTGCGCTACCACTGCTGGCTCAGCACAGACACACTGGCCTTCCCCTGCCTCTCATGGCACCTCCAGCGAGGCAGTGCATCATCCTCCTTGCTCCTCAGACTATAACTGCATTATATTGGCTTTGGCACTAAAATAGGCTTAAGAAATTGCCATCCGCTGTTTGCAGTGTCCACTCTGTTTATCCTGATTCCTTTCACTGATCCCATTCCAGCTGATCCCATTAACACTGGCAAAAGAGGGCAGCAAGGGGTGCTAAACTGTGGTAAAAAGAGAGATGAATGAATGATGAGCAGATGGATGAAGAAGGTCTTGTGGGAGGTGTCCCTGCCCAAGGAAAGGGGATCAGAACTAGGTGATCTTTCCAGTCATTTCCAATACAAACCATTCTATGAAAGTGGTAAACATTAAATCATCTTTGCTGTTGGACAACGTACACAGAAAAAACGTTCTCCAAGAGCCTGGCTATTGGCAAGTCAACTTTGCTCCTCTGAATGCTTCTCTCTATTACACATATTCCACTTCATGTGATTTCAAAGTAGCAACCAGAACACCTGGCATAGGATCTCAACAGTCTTAAACCAAATGCAAAGAAGTTTCACTTTAAGCTAAGGCAACTGGGAGAAGGAAGAATGGAGACATGAGAAATGCACACCACGTTGGAGCACAGGGGTAGAAAGGCAGAACGTACATTCTATAGTGAAACACACTTAGAAGAGAACTGGAGAAAGATCTGCGCTCTCTGCCCAACACAACTGCCCGCTTCTGACTGCTGTAAGGTGGCTGCACTTTAGGAAAGTTGCAGAGGGAGAAGCACAGATGTCAACAGTGCTGCTTGGGCAGCATTGTACACTCATTGTGACCCGGTGTCAATGTTCATAAAGCAAAGCGGTGAAACAGCAGGAGAGGCCGTACAGGCATAAACATACACAGCTGGAGTGGCTCCTCTGTTCTGCCTTTTCAATTTCTGATAACCTTCTGAAACTTCATTCTTCAGTAGACTTCTTTAAGATTAATCCAAATGTCTTTTTTTCCACCTTCAAGGGTGAGCTCATACACCCCAAATAAAATTCTAATCTTGACTTTTCATTCTGAATGTTTTTCTTGAGCAGGAATGAGCTCAGCTGACCTTTCCAGTTGGGGCAATTTGCAGCTCCCAGTGACTTAACTACAGGATTTGCTAAAGGAAGAGTTTTAGGCTCTTAATTCTGAACAAGCTTCACAGATGAACAAAAATGTTTAGGCTGTCATACACCTAACATTTGAGCATGCAAACTCAGAGGATGTTGTCATGTAACTACCATTCTGTTGGAGCCAGACTGGTGCTTTTCCAATCAAATCACAGAATAGCTGAGATTAGGAGATACCTCTGGAGGTTACCCACTCCAAGCCAGCGGCTCAGAGGTGTGTTCTGCTGGGTTTTGAATATATCCAAAGGTGCAGACTCCACAACCTTTCTGGGCAAACTGTGCCAGTGCTTGGTCACGATCACAGTGAAAAAGCCACTGTTTTTTTTGAAATATTTAAATGGAATTTCTCGTACTTCAGTATGAGCCATTGCCTCTCATCCTGTCACTGGATGCTACTGACAAGAGTCTGGCTCCACCTTCTTTACATCCTTCCATCAGATGTTTAGGTAATTTATGTAGGGGAAATCATGGTGTAGAAAAAGGTCTACAAGCCTAAAACACAAAAGTTCTTCACTCCAGTCTTGGCACTTAAAAACATGCCCCACTCCTATTTTTCTATCAAAATAATTGAAGTCCCAAATTCATCATCTAGCTGTTTCAGCAAGGATTCTGTTTACCTGCTTCACTTCTTTACTCTCTGTGTTCCTCTGCCTGCCCAATAACCACTGGGATTATTGGATATCAGCTAAGTTACCTGAGGTTTACAAACATACCAACTTGGTTTCAGTTAACAACTTCTCCAGTTTAATTTGTGTGTGATACAAGAATCCCACCTTTAGTCCCTGGCTAAAGACAAGCTGCAAAACTCTGAGCAGTCACCGACCTATCAGTCAGCAAGCAATCTTTGAGCACTAGCTGAAAGCAAAACAAAAAAAAATCCTTTAATCTATTTTTTTTTATAAGACCAAAACAAACCAGGGAGTTTCTCATTTTTAGCAAAGAAACAACAGGTAAATTTCTATTAAGACTTCTACACACAGCAGCAAGTCTTCTCAGACAGTCTAGGAAAAATTCTCAACAGTGTTGTGTCAGACTTCAGGAAAAATAAGAAGTGTCTCATTGTAACAATTGTGATTTGATCGCTAAATCCAACCTTCATGAAAGAGAAATGCAGCTGCAAGGCTGGGGCCTCTCACCCTTCCCCCCCAAAAAGCTGACGGTTAAAAGCTTTTAACAGCTGATGGAGCTTTCCAGTCAAACACTTACCAATTTCACAGCGCCCCTCATCTCCAATATACCCATGGTCCCTTCCTGCCTCCAGCTCTTTCTGGAGACAATGTCCCAGTCATGATCACGAGAGGGATCTCTGCTCGAAAGCACGATTTGCTTCAGTATGTGCAGATTCTACACAACTTGTCACCACACATTCACTGAAAAGTTGGTCTTGACTAACTATTCTCCTCTCAGGTTTTGCTCTTAGCAAAGTAAAGCAACTATCGTAGATTGGAAAATAGAGTAACTTTTGTGTTTTTTTTTTTTTTTTTTAAACACTCATTTTGCATCATGAGCAGTCATTAACTTGCCCTGAAATCCATATATATGAGTGTGGTGTGGAAGACGGTTTCTGGCTAAATTTGCAGGCCTGGTAATTAGAGATAATATTTAATTTCTATCTGTCCATCTTTGAAAGATAATAACCATAGTGGCAAATGACAGCATTTTTACAGTACTCCTTCAGAGAAAAACTGCAATTTCAGTCAAGTTAATCATTAAAATGTCACACTCATAAACGTCACTCTCAAGAAAATGAACATAAGATGGAAGGGTTACAAATAGAGCAAAAATCCTTACTCGCCTACGGGCCAAAGTAGGGGTGGTGTAAGAGTGCAGATACAGGCTAGGCACAGAGACCTGTTCTGATTAAGAGACAAAGCATTAAGAAGGAACACAGCTTGTTGGAGATGTCTGTACCAAAGAGTGACTGGAATTACTTAGAATGGTTCAAGGTAATAAATCTTCAGCAAATGGAATGTACTTAAGAAAGGAGAAATTTAGGTCAAATCTCAGGAAAAGATTTCTAACGGTGAAGTACAGAAGGTTATGGAATATTTGCCTGAAGGAAGACACACAAGGCAAATCCCTGCAGACCTTTAAAACTACACTGGAAAAAGCACTGAACTGTCTGGTACACAATAATCCTACACCAGGAAGGAGAAAGGCAAGTTGGTCTAACTGGGCTTTTCCACTATTCAGTGGCAATTCCACCAGCCCGTTCTAGTTTCAAATACCAAAATCCAACATCAGCTGTAAGCATCCCCTGTTGAAGACACACTCTGTAGATGAACTTACTGCTCCACCCCAGTGCAGAACACAAATCCTCTTCAGAAACCAAAACAGATCCCATGTTTGAAGTTACTTTTATTTGAATATGCCTCCATTATGATAAGGAAACACATTAAAAACGTTGGTAGTCGCAGTGTTTATATTTACAGGACCAGGTGTGCTCAACCTGGGTACTCGCACCAAAATTTCCAAATTTTGAATGGCAGTTGTATAGATACTGTTTAGCTGAGGTAGATTCTGTAGGTCCTGTTACAGTGTTGCTCACTGTGAGGAAGAGTGATAGAATCTGGTTCTGTGCTCTTTCAAAGGTAGGCTTACACCTTTCTTACTGTCTGCTTTTGAGCTGATGCCAAAGGAATAAATTAATAATAAAAAAAAAAATTAAGAATTGGTGTATTTTACACCGATTCCTCTGAAAATTTTACTCTTTTCACTTAAAATAAGCACTACCTGGTCTTGATCTCAGGTTTGTAAAGAGCTGCAGTTATCTGCCCTTCTGAAATCCACAAAGACACATGCTGAGCTCTTGTTCTACCACGGTTGTTCACAGGCAAATAAGCAAGGATTGGGCCACCAGTCCCTCTAAGCTTCACAGAATAGATGAATTACATAAATGATACTCCAGGTGACCGAAGGTTGTAGGACTAGATTCAGATGTATTAACGTAACCCACGCACGGAGTGCATCAGCATTGTGGTTTCAGTTTGTACAAGGAACGTACTTTGGAAGAGATTACTCCCGATTGTTTCATCCTGGCTGGGTCACGCCACCGGAGCAGTTTGAAGCTGGATAACTTTCAAATGAAGCTCAACTGGAAAATGTGTTCCAGCCATAAGTGGACAAGCAGCCCACTGCTCTGCAGCAGAGCTACCCCAGAGCAAAACCTCCTGAAAGGCACAGAGCACGGTCCTCAGTACCACGTGCAGATCTGCTCCCCCAGCATCACGCTACTGGATAACGCAGACAGAGCCAGAGTCCCTCTCACAGTCTCCTTCTCAAAACCAATCGTCTGACTATTAAGACTATTAGAAAAACTTATGGAGAACCTGAAGCAATACCGTGCACACTCAAGTTTAGCTCATCGATGACGATGACTTCACCAGTGCCGGCAGCCGGGCATCCTGCCCGCTCCCCAAAACCCCAAGTACCCTTTAAACACACCGCGTCTGCCAAACGGACGCGGCCCCGCAAAGCGCTTTGAACCTCCTCCCTAAAGGCAAGAAGAAATAAAACTGGAGCAGAGCCCCGCTGGCCCAGAGCCGCAGCCAATCTGCGGAGCGGATGCAGGCGGAGCGGGGCGCGCTCCCGGCCCCGCCGCGCCAGCCCCGGCCGCACGCCCGGCTCTGGGCCCCTTCGTCGGTCAAGCGAACAAACAGCGATCTGCAGGCACGGGGAGGGCGGGATTTGGAAGGGAAAGGTGTCTGCGAAGGTGTTTGTATCTCATATCCCGGCTCTCGAGATGTGCGAGCTTACGCTCGGGCCGGTGAACTCCAGCGCACTCGCAGCCATCGCCCGCCTGCCGGACACTCTCGGGAAACTCTCGTAGCTCTCCACAGCCAGCCTGACGGGTACGCTGACAGTGCTCTACAGACAGCATCCCCCGAACAGAGAGCAGGCAAACTCCCTGCCACAGACTGTGCTTTCTTTGCAGGGCAGGACGGGCCCTGGCAGCTCAAGTACCAGATCGGGACAGTCACCACCTAACGTCTCCTGCAGCTTCAGCCTACGACAGTGGGCTCTCGGCACATGAAAACGCCACCTTGTTAATGCTACAAACTGCTCTTCACATTCAATGCCTGCCCCAGCGCCAGCGCCCTGTCCCCAGCCAGCGAAAGAGGAGCTTGCTGTGCCTGCTGCTGCCCCCCGCTCCCGCCAGAGCCCGGGCCCCGAGCGGCCTCGCCTCGCCCCCTCCCCGCGCCGTGCGCAGCCCCAGAGCCGGCAGCCCCAGAGCCGGCAGCCCCAGAGCCGGCAGCCCCAGAGCCGGCAGCCCCAGAGCCGGCAGCCCCAGAGCCGGCAGCCCCCGCCCGCAGCAGCGGCAGCGGGAGGAGGAGCGCGGCGGGCTGAGCCTGCCAGAGCCGAGCTGTCACCGGCAGGGCCGGCGATGGGCCCGAGCCTGCGGGCTGGAGGCGGGCCGGGCGGCCCCCTCTCCTTCCTCCGCTGCTCTCCGTCCTTCCCGGGCTCTGCCCGGGGCAGGTGGCTCCACCACCCAGGGGCCGGGCGGCCGCACTGCACGGAGCCTGCCGCGGAGGCTCGGCCCCGCGCTATTCCGCCCGCCTCCAGCCCTGGGGGAACTGGGGGCAGCGCTGGCAGGAGAGGCAGCGGCCCGGCAGGATGAGCGGAGTGGGGCCGGGTCTGGCAGCAAACGCTGTTCACACACCGCTCCCGCTGAAACTGGGGTGGCAACGCGGGACGTAACGCGCCATAGGTGAGAACCAGAATCCTAGAGTAGCGAGCTGCAAGGGACCTTCAGGATCACCTGGTCCAACCTTTCTCAGCAACAGCACGGTCTAGGCAACATGGCCCAGCAGAATCTCCAAAGCGTCCAATGTTGTGGACTTAACCAAATCCCTGGAAAGATTATTCCAGTGGCTAATTGTTCTTATGAAAAATGTTCTTCCTGTCCAATTGAAATCTCTCCAGGACTAACTTGTACCCGTTAGCTCTTACAATAAAAAAATGTTTTGAAGACAAGTGAAAGCGACAAAGAGAAACAGAAAAACAAGTAAAACACAAGCCTGTTTATCACCCACTGAACGCTGCAGATTGTCCTTTTCCAGTCCAGGAAAACAGAATTCAAACATGAAATGCTGCCACACATGACCCTGACAATCCCAACACTTGTCACATGTAAGGAGATGGAAAAGTCTTGGCTCACAGGGCCAAGCAAAGAGAAGAGAGGGCTGCTCTGTGCACAGGTACCAACACCACAGGGAATGTTCTATGGGAACAAGTGAACACAGTTAAACTGGACATTAAGGCAAATCTCTGAACCACTCTGCGGCGGTGACTGAGGTCCTAGAATCATCTTCCAGTCAACACAGCATAGGCAAGAGGATAAGTTACATTTGAAGAATTTATAAAAGTAGTTACTTCATGGTGCTGTCTGCAGTGGCAACGGCCTGGGTGGCCTCTCAGTTTTACATCCCTCTTACCTCTGTATACTCAGCTTAGAAAAGATGAGGCAGCCCAGTTCTAAACCAGCAAACCAAATGTCTTTTCAGTGCTCTCCACTGGTGAAGAAGCACAACACAAAAATAAGACTTGGAGAACCCCTACTCACACATCTGACAAACACAAGGTGGGCACACAGATACCAGGCCGGAAGGCTCCAGTGGTGGGGCAGCCTTTCTGCAGAGAAACAGACCTCCAGCATGGGACAAGCAACACCAATCAGCAGTGTTATCCTGGGAGGGAAGAAGGCAAACATCATACTGGTGCGTAATGGAAAACTGCTCTGTGAGAGGAGCCAAGTAATACTTTCGCTTTGCTCATTTACTCTGCTTTATTTGATTCAGGCATCGGCCACAAGTGCAGCGCCTTGGTTTTGGCAGCACATTTCAAGAATGCTGTCGATAACTGGAGAGAGCAGCAGAGAGCACAGAGAATGATCAGAGGGTTAGCAGACACAACCTTCAATGAAAGATCAAATGAAATGGAGTTGTTGGAGCTCCAGACGGGAAGACGGAGGAGGAGTACAGTCACAGTTTTCAAAGGCAAGGAGTAATTTGTTATCCATGCCCATCATCAACAAGAAGTAATGGATTTAAATTGCAGCAACCTTTTTTAATGATAAGCACAGTGAGACATTGAAAGATACTGCCTGGAGGGGCTGTAGTATATCTGTCACTAGAGACCAAGTTATAGAATCAAAGAACAGTTTCGGCTGGAAGAGACCTTCAAGATCATCAAGTCCAACCTTATTCCTAGCCCTATCAAAAACCACTAAACCACATCCTTAAGCACAAAGTTAAACAAACATATTTCAATCCTGACAGAAGCAGAGTGGAACTCTGAATGGGCATGAACTTTGTGACTGTCAGAAATCCCTTCCATTTTTGCTATTGTTTTATGAGAGAAAAAATTAAGCTTTTTTTTGCTTCAAACACAGTCAGGATTCAAAAAAAGGGGATGGATACTATTTGTTTTTTGTTTTTTTTTTTTACTGTCTTACTACATGAATTCAGAAGCTGCAAGTATTTCTGTATCTCAGCTCCCCAGAAGTAAAGGCGAGGTAGTAACACACAATTTATGAGAATACTGCGAGTCTCCGACGCACCTCGTGGATGCTGGGAAAGGAGGTGGGGTACCAATGTAAAATATTTCCAGACCCTCTGTTTCTTTTTCATACTTGCGCTGCTTTAAATACTGTAATTTGTTTTCCTTTCTTCTCAAACATTTTCGAGGCTAAGTACACTGATCTCTGCTGGTAGCAGAAGCACAGCTCTTCCCAAAGAGGAACAAAAGAGAGGGCATGTAGTTTAATAGAACACTGAAGCTGAGAAATGCCTCTAGGTTAAAAACCCCCAAACCCTACCATTACATTTCATACTACTCCAAGTTTCTTTTCTCATGTAAATCTCACCAAAAAAAAGAATTCTCATTCAGACACAGCAATCCTTTCTGTTCACTTCTGTGTCCTGAAAGGTGGCCTGAAAAACACATCTACCTCCCCAAACCAATGTGAGCACATACAGCCAACACTAGCAGTGAATGTTTGGAAGACTGGTCCAATGGAAGCAGAGCTGAAGTACCTCATCATTAGTTCCATTACAAAATGCCAATGGCTTATATTGACTAGAGCTCTAAAACAGTCTTGGTTGTTAATAAGGTTTATATTTTAAGAAAACCAATTCAGGTAAGTACGGAATACTGTACAGTCCAGAGAGATAACGGCAGTTCAGATGCACTAAGAAAGTTGATCCCAAGTTAAAATAATTTTAAAAAGCCTTAGTCATACACTCCTTTATAATCTTCTTATTACAAACACTTCCTTTCTGCAGATTTCTGCAACAATACCCAAAATTAACCCTGCCCTCTCTTGCCATGCCAGGGTCCTGCTCTCCTGCCAGCTTGCCAGTCATTCTTCTTCATGACAACCAATACAGACTCCCAGAGGCCAGTTTCTCTGTGGTATCAGGGTGGGTTCACTCGTGCTGGTGCAGTGGCAGTGTCCAGGACAGAAAGTGTGCATGGGGCAATCCAAAGGGACGGTGCTGGAGATGGAAAAGTGGCTGTGGTACACACCAGGGCAAGGCCTATGAAAACACACTGGAAGGCCCTCCTTGACCCTCAGCAGGAGCTTAATCCTCACCCCTGCTGCTTGCACTGTAAGACACTATTTTCAAGTCCAGTTCTGATATATATTTTTCCTGAGCACATGTATACATATATCACTTACTAAAAGTGACTGATTATTTACACACACCTTTTTTTCTCATGTGTGCATCTACATTTAAATGTTTAAGAACACAATCCTGGAAATGTAATTTGAAAAATTATTTCCTTTTAGCATACCAGCTGCTGAGATGATTAAGTCACTAATACTTTTTAAGTTCTCCAGCTCTCAAGAGACCTCTCACATTTGATATTATTTGTAGAGGTGCCAAATCCCTAATTCCTATCTAGCTTAAGTCAAAACCCATTGCAATCAACTCACTCTCTTAAAAAAGAAATCTTATCACAAAGGCATTGCATCAGAACTATTGCTACATTCCATTGCTCTTTTTTTCTTTTTTTTTTTTTCCACAGCACTGCTTTAAAATTGATTACTTCTCATTTATTAAAACTGAAGACAAGTATTACCAGCTACATTTAAAAGTGTATTTGTATTATTTTAGTACCTTGACTTCTACACAGTAGTTGGATTTCTTTTCTCTCTACTGGTATGTTTAAAGATGTAGGAAAAAGTTTTGCAAAGATGGGATCCCCAACCAAATTCTTATACCACCAAAGACGTCAAGGGAAGCCAGAAGCTTAACCCCCACTTGTGCTGTCAAAAACCTCCTCTGCAACACGTATCATATATGGTCTTTGCTACTAAAAAATAAATAAAATCGTAACAATGAGCACAAGTTGAGAAGAGAAAGGTAATCTAACAGATTATTAATGGCGCTGCTCAGTATTTAGCACTATACATTATTTTCCACCTTTATTTTCTGCAACTCTCTTAAGATCTCCCTGTCACTGCCATCTCTCTTCTGTATCTGGGGAAATGCTTCAACCTTCTGCAAAACCTTTCAGTGGCAAAATTTGTGAAAGTCACTTCTCCTTGATGTCTGTCAACTTACTGTTCAATAATATTATTTTGTGTTGCAAAGCCATTTGCATCGACTGTGCTTCACTGGTACCAGTCAGAGGCTGTGATATTTTCTGGCTAGCTGACACCACCTACCAGTACAATTCAACGACAAAGCAAATCTGTAAGTTCTACCAAAACTTATAAATTGTACCTAATCAAAGTCCTCAAATTCCACACATACCAAGTGGAGTTAGGTAATAGAGTTTCTTGAATCAGCTACAGAGAGATCAAGAGTAAGGCAAGAACAATTGCAGTTTTGAAAAAGGACCTTGTCTGGGGACAGAGCCAGTCTAAAAACTGGAGTAGGGAAGGAAACCAACACCAGCTATCCTAACAAGTAGTACAGGAGGATGAATCAAGACGGCAAGTTAAAGATGAGCAAGAACTTGATTTATTAAGATAACTGTAAGAGGCGAAGATGCAATGGACCTGCAAACCAGAGGGCAGAGTTGAGTTTCGGCATGATGAGATGCTAGACTGTCTAGGAGAGCTGGTCTGATGTACTAGAACCCAGAACAGATTCAAGGGGAAGGAGGAACCAGAATTGTACACAATTTCTAAAGAAAAGAGATCTCATCCAAGAGCAGCAGGTATTAGGAAGTGGGCAAAGAGCAAGTGCACAAGCAGTCACTGCAAAAAAGGCCAGAGAAGTCATGAAAATGGGAACTAGAATTGATTGGCCAAGGACTGGATCAGGAAGCCTGGAGGGATTAAAGAAGGAAGAAAAACCAAGTAGGTGAAGAGAACCAGAATGGAACAAGGGCAAAGAACAGGAGGACTAGGAAGGTGAAGGCTGGTGAAGACAGGGTATAAAGGGTCACAGTTGTGCTTCTGACAGGAGCCATCACTGCAAAGCCTGGAGCAGCCCCTGTCATGCCTGAACCCTGACTGTCTGTGGAACCCACCCCCAAAGCCCTTCTGCAGTATCTGTGGAGAACGTGCACCGTAACAAATTCTTTAAGTCTTTACAAGAGATGTAAAGTTACAGAAGCGCAGATGATCTCGACAGATGCCAGTACGACATTATGACAGAAGAGCCTCTCCAAAGACAGCAGGAAGTTTTGCCAAACTTTGTACTCAAATATTAGCAAATAGCAGAACTACCATTACCATGCAGCCTTTTTTTGTGTGTTATGACACTAATTATATGATCATGTGCTAATGTTTCCACAAAGCCCTTACTTAAATAGAGCGGCTCTGACGACAAACAGAGCTGTACAGCACAAAAAGCTATTCTTGCTTCCCTTCTGCTTCATTTGTTACTGGAAAATACCAAGTGGAGACTTTTAGGAAGATAAAGGAACATATCACAGTTAAGACACCTGGAGGATACCCTGGTAAAATGTATGCTACTTTTATCCCTGCCCCACTTTGTCCATGTAATTTTAGTTCCAGTTGCCCGTGAACAATTTTGCAGACACACTCTGCGTGCATAGTTCTGGTGTAGCCAGTGTGTCTTGTTTATTCAACGCACTGAAGTGCTGTATAAATTCTCTAAAAACCCAGATCTTTAAATTAAATAAGATGCTTGTAATATCTTCATGTCTGATTTCATCCTCCTCAAAACAGTATCAAGGCCTTCACACCACCCCCCCCCTCCCACACACACATGGGAATCCTGCACAGCAGCTGCCCCTGACAAGCAACCCCTCTTAATATTCTCTAATCTAAACTCCTATGTTTAGGAAGGAAACCCTCAGGCATGTTATGGACTCACACCTGTAAGGAAGGTCTCAGGCCACACACTGAACAAATAAATAGGCAAAAGATTGCTAGATACAAAGACTAATTTCCATTTAACACCATTCACACTAGACACCAAGATGGACAAACAGGGAAAAAGAACCCACAAACCAACAGAATATTCAAATGGCATGACACAATGGAAAACACAAAAAGGAGAAAATAATGTTAAATATAAGGTGTTAGTTATGATGGCCCTCAGTTTTGAATACTTGACTTGCAGTCATAATAGTGTTCTTCCAAAATAGTTGTGTGTGGATAGAGTATGGACATAAATGTATATAAAACTGTTCTCCTGAGTGTCAACAGAAACAGTATACTTGATATAGTGATTTTAAAGAACATTTTTTAGAAATAAACTAATTTATCAGTGTCCTTACATCTTTATATTTTATTAAGAAAAAATACTTGTATTTTGTAGAACTGAATGTTGGATTTATTAAAGCTAACTATTTACTAAATATTCATCATTCCCAAAGCTGAAAATTATTTCCAAAGCAGCTGATTGTTTTATTTGCCAGCCACACACATTAAGGTAACAAGAGCCTCCTTGAAACAGGTTCTTAATCCTCATTAAGTTGAAGAGCTGTCAGTAAATATCATGCAAAAGACAAGGCTATTGATAATAGGATATGTAACAGAGATTCAAATCTTGTTGTCCCCAACTTGGTCACCAAAGAAGATATTCTGTCCAGTTAGTGAAAGATGAGGTCCGGAAGCAGGAAGATGTAACCATACAAGCACACTTAAAAACAGGGCCCACGTTTTAAGTGAGACTGCGGGATTTCAGCCAAGATACATGCGTATCGGTACTGATCTTACTCAATTCCTCTTTTAGAAATGCTGTCTGTGCTTCTGATGCTACAAACACTCAGATCCAAGGAAGTTGAAGAGAACTGATGGAAGCAACAGGATAGCTAGTGAACTAACAGAAGCCTTTTTTTCCAATAGACCAAGATAATACAATTGAAGAAAATTAACTCTGTCTTTTCATCTACTTGCTATAACTTTATCAGTAGTGTAAGCAATACTATTTATAGCACAGTACGAACAGCTTCTTTCCAATTTAGATACAGGGTTTTTGATAAAATACATCAGAACAGCTACAGAGAAGCCTGCAAAAAGTCCATCCAGCCCAGTATGCTCTATCTCCAACAGCAACCAATACAGCAGGCATAGGAAAGAGTATCAGGACATACTTGCCACGTCCAAAAACTGTTAGCAGCTCAGGGACTTCCTTGAGCCAAAGTTAAAGGCTTAAAAGGTTTCAGACTCTCATGCTTTGGAAATGCATTCAGTCACTTTTATGCAAACACTAACCTCCCTGTCATACCTGCTGAAGAATACAGTAGGATAGTGCAAAATAAATTGGGCATTGTTTCATGCCAAGTTTCAAGATTAGCTGTGATGCAGAACAGATGAACTTTGAAAGCAGGATTAGATAAGCTACTTAATTAAATGAGTTCAGATTCCTTAGGAAAGCTACCGGGGTTGTTTAAAAAAAGAGCAAAGAATTTGCAATGGTAGAAGCAGACATGTACAGTGTCAAGTCAATGATAGAATTAGAAGGAAAGGTGAAAAAGAATCTTTCTTATCATAACAGAGAAATCCATCCAGAATTAGTAAATTATGATTAAATTCAGAAAATGACAGAAAGGTCAATAACTTTGGATAGAAAGCAGATAAAAAAAAATTGCAAAATCAGCTCTCTCACTTCTGAGAAAGTTAACAGCTTCTAATGTAAATAGAACTGCTGTAATCCCCACCACCCACCCCACGACAAATTATTGACTTTAGACAAAACACGGAGGTTTTTAGGGTGCCTGGTTTTGCAAAGTCTGCACAAAACCAGAACTGAGAACTATAGCTCCTTTCTAATACATCAAGGCTATTGCCTATGTTCCGTAGGAGCATGAGCTGACAGGGATATACTTGGAAAACAAAAGCTTTGGCACTAAGAATCCAACAGCTACCTTTTAGCCATTTTGGAGCACTTTTACTCTGGAGCAGCTGTGTTGGGAGCCTTGAAGAAAGCATTCTATTCAAAGAGTCAGTGATCTTAAGCAAGCCATGTCTGCTCTTTTGGGCCTTATCCTTCAGACTCGAGAAGCCTGTAGGTTAGCATGAGTAGCCCCAGTAACGATGGTGTGCACTACGCCAGCTTCTGCTGGGCACTTCTGGATGCTCTAACGGGGAGAACATTCCAGCCTGTCAGAAGCTATCATTCTGCTTGGTCCACCATAGAAAAGGCACCACAGCACGGGTTGGGAGAGCAACCTCTCCGCAGACAGAATCTGTACAGTGTGCCATGGCAACAACCCAACCAGGGTCCCTTCAGATGCACAAATGCAGGGTTCCCAGCATCTGAAGGGCAGAAGATTTACACACTCTCTAGATTCTCCTTTTTATTCTACCTTATGAAACCAGCTATTTTATCAAGACATTTGTTCTTGGTCCTTCCTTACTGACATTCATAAAAAGTCCTGCACTGCCTGTGTCTCTCCCTGTCCTGGGCAGAACAGTAGCACTGGTCAGTTCTACAGACTCAATGCCCCTTAGTGTTTGGATTGTATTTAAGGGTGGGCTTGGTACCCGACTGATTTAATTTCATCCTAGAGGAAATCAGTTTGTACACGTAAAGCAAGCAATGGTTTCAACAAAAATCCCAACAAGGACTGGTGTGTGTGTGTGTGTGTGTGTGTGAGCGTTGCATTCATGATCTGACCAACACAAATGTAAAAGCACCCTTCATTTAAGATTGGCAAGTAGATTGTGTTTCATGCACAAGTGCCAAGGACTAAGTTCTGAGGAAGAAATGGAAAACAGGATGGACAACATAGGAATGAAAGGGAAAAGGGGCTTCATTTTTTGAAGGATGTTTCACAATTAAAATGAGGTAGTTCCGAAGAGAACCCTCAATGGAAGTAAATGTATGATAATTGAGAACTTGAAAGTGACTTTCTTGGAGAAGACCAATTGTTTTGTGTAAGAGTTATATTACAAAAACCATAGGACAAATTCTGTTTTAACTTACACCAATATACATTCATACGTACATGCAACTTCCCTGGAAATGTGTCTCCTCAATATTCTCCAAGTAATTTTCTCCAGAGAAGTTAGCTCACAATATTCGTGCTGCCGTTAGCTGCTGAACATTTTGATCATGAAATCCTCTTCTCTTGCTGATCACAATAATTCTGTAGGAATCTCAGTGTTGCTGAAGCTAAAGTTCAGTTTCAATTTTAGAACATTTTCAGCCATAACATTATTCTGAGTTAAAGGACAACACATGCACTATCCAGACATTTCAAGCCCTACTACTGCATGGAAGGTCTGGCTCTCGGAGGCAGATGCCACTGGCTCCAATGAACAAATGCTTTTGAACTGAGAGACACAAACTGGTTTTATCGTGTAGATAACTGAGCTCCATGAATACACTTGGCTCTCTACAGACAGCAATGAGATGTCACAGCTCAGGGCTCCAAAGTCTTGACATTAAAAAAAAAGGGGGGTCTGAATTTGCATAACCTGTAATGTAAGTAGTTTAGAGAATGGACCTTTTAAAGAAGTTCAACAGCTGTCTGTAGTATAACATATTCAAAACAGGAGTCACTTCTAATGCTTCTAATTATAGTACTGTTTCTAGTACATCTCTGAAGTTACTTTCCTGATGTGTCTGGAAGGACTCCCTTTTCAGAAAGGAAGTGTGTGGCCACATGTAGCTCTGGGGCAAAAAGGAACAGGGAAGATGGTAAAACCAGCAGAGACTTTCAGACCAGATTAAAATACCTTCTTGTGGAAAAAAGTCTTAGGTGAGCAGCTGTAACCCATCACATCAGACAATGCAGTCCAAGGATAGGGAAGATAAGAGTAACTCCTCCAACACGAAACTCAGTTCAGGTAAATGAATTTACAGGCATGTAGTGAGGCAGAGCAGTAACAGAAGCCACAGGCAGCAGCGAGTTGTCAAGGTGAGTCCTTGCAAAAAGATCGCCGTGATGTAATTTGATAAATAAAGTGAGAGGGAAAGGAAAAAATTGCACATGAAGGGGATTTAAAATGCCTGAATGGCAGGAACAGGCATTGAGCTGTTAACAACAACAAAAAACATTTAAAGAACTGTCAGTGAAATAATTTCCATCCACTCAATCATAACTCAAATGCTTTCTTCCTTAATCTAAATATTCATGGTCTTGAAAGAAATGTGAAAAAACTCCGAAGACAACAGAAGTGAAACAATCAACAATTAAAAAGTTGCTTTCATACACAGAGCATTGCTTTTATTATTGAAGGATAATAAAACTTAATAGATTTTTTTTTTTTTTTTTAGCTCAAGAAACTCTGTAAAGATGATGTAAGAAGACTTTATGAATATGTCTTTGAAGGGAGATTTACCATCCGGTTTTGACTTTCTATCCCGATCAAGGAGTTAAGTGGCTAGAAAAATGGACAGTGCCTGGGAAATTCTTCCTTATGTGATAAATTGTTAACATGGGTTTCAGTTATTTGTGAAGAGTGAACTGTCTGGGGAGACGTCCTTTTCATCCAAGAATTTCACCGGCTGTCTTTAAAGTAAACTGAGGTATAGACAGAAAAGAAGTTAGAAGAAACAGCCAAACCTGAACAATTGAATCTTTCGCAATCCTGGGATAAATCCTGAAAATACTCACTCCAAACTTATACCAGGTTGCCCTTGTTAAGTGATGGCATTAGCTAATTTCAAGGTTACTGTAAATTCAGAAAACTAAACCAAAGGAAGATGGTTGTGACAAACATTGTTTCCCCTTCGCCCTCGGCCAAACCGCAGCACTGAGCTCGCAGGGCCACTGCAAGAGCAACATCATGATAAAAGTGAAGTATTTTTTTGGCAAGATAGATTTCTCTGCTACAAATACATACATAAACTTATGATTCTCTGCACGTACTAGGAACAGAAGTGGTTCATAAATCCTAGCCTGCCTTTTAATCAATCCTGTGCTCTAACGAGCGGTCTGTCTCACCACTCACCCACACTTCATGGGTCTCCACACTTTCTGCTTCTGAAATACAGTCACTGCCACCTCTAGCTCAGTGCCTTGGGTCCTCGATGAGCCATCATCAACGGTGAAGTCTCTCATCTCCTGTCCAGCTTTTCCACTGTTGTTCACCGCGATGGCCACGCTACCACAGGTAACAGCTTCTAGGGTTTCAATTCTCTTACTGCTAAAAGGAACTCAATCCACAAGGCCCAAGCAAAATATGGTTTGCAAGACCAATAACTTCATCTGTGACTGGCTCAGATATCAGACACAGTCCCTGGCTGGGTCCCAGTGTTGGTTCTGACAGTGACTTAGCCCAGCAAGAAAAAAAATTAAGGAATTCAACAAGTGACTTAAGGAATGATTTACCTAATTTTTATGAGAACTTTTTCATCACAAAAACCCAAATTGAATTTTAATCTTCTCCAAGTCACTCTACAGCTTTTGGTTATTTTCCCCTTCTCTCCCAATTTTCTTTCAGCAAGTCAGGAAAGGGTGTTGCTAGTTCATCCCTGATGTGCAGTGACCAGAGTAGAATATGAACAACTTGTTCTAATTCATTTCTAGAAACTAAAATAGAAAATCATACACTATTAGTGTCATGGAAGCTTTGAACAGCACTAGTGATGGATTCTGGTCTCTGCGTTCCTCCTTCCAGGGGACTAAGATATGCCCACTTCTGACAAGTAAGGAGGAAAAATTACAACCATAGTTTTTATCAGCAGCCACATTTTTCACTGAACAGCCACTTCCCTGCTCTCCTGCACAGAAAGAGAACAAACAAGCCATCACAACACTGTCTACAGACACCAGGAGAATGATTTTGCTTACGCCTACATTTAAGTGCAGCAGCGACATCACAAGACTAACTTTTTAGTTACGGGACAGCAAGTCCTGAGTGCTCCTGAATCCCAAGTCCCCATCCCAGTGACGCACTTCATCTCCTGCCTCAAAACTTTTTCACACAGCTACTGCTGGAAAAGTTCTGTAGGTTTAATCACTGCTGTAAATTTCAGCTACTGCAAGTCATTTCTCCCCACAGAGTTCAGATCTCTCCTGTAGCAAGCTAGAAACATCATTTGTGTCCCGTGTCAGCCAGGAAGTTCTAAAAGTGGAGTCCAACATCAAAAGGACTCTGAAACATGGGTGAGCTGAAAGAGCCACAAACTCCCTTTTCAGTTCTGAAAAACGTTAAATCATGCTGCTGACTCCTGGAATGGTTTTCCTTTTTCATCCAGCCTATGCAGTGGTTTTGAAATATGAGTAAGCTTACAGATAAACCTTCTGTAATGGGAATGGAGTCCTTTAAAAATCTGCAGACCTGTGAATTTTTGGGGAGTTACATAGTTCTGCAGAATTTCCACCCTCCTGACCTCCCCCCCGCCCCCAAGTAAATTCTTGTCTCAGTGGTTACACTTAAGGTAGTTGCTGTCTTTAGAGAACTGCCATTTCTTTTGCTTTCATTACAGATTAATAGTCTTCAGGTTATTCTCAATCATGTGTGAGAAAATCGATCCCTCTTCAGAGGGGTAGTAAGCACTAAGACATCTTCTAGGTGTAAGAAAACTCTTTTCTGAGTCTCTGTGAAGCTCTGAAGCTCGTCCCAAGCACAAAAAACCTAAACCCATTCATATTGCCACAGGCCATGTCATGCTGTGAAAAAAAAAAAAATCTATTTCCTCATGTTTTAAAATTATTTGATTTTCAAATGGTCCAGAGAGAATCTAATGCTTGTAATTGTTCCCAAGTATGCGCAAGACCCGCAAAATGGCCAACAGCGCAGCTAGATTATTCTGGCAGATGTCTCCAGTGAGATGAAAAGCTTCTGCCCTCTTGGAAACTGCTTCATTAGCCAGATCCTACTTCACATGCCCATTTTGTGCAGGATCAGTGGAACAAAAAGTTGTGTCTGTGTAAGGCTGGGGGAAAACATTCCACCTCCTGAGCAGAAAGTCTCGGGCCATTCTGTTCTGCCTCACTTGAACGTGGAGCACAGTGCTGAAACACTGCCCAGAATCTCGACCAACACCTCGTGCATCTTCCTGTCGGCTGGCGCTAGCTCTCCTAGCTCACACTTTGTGAAGCCAACCATCGCAGTTCTTTCCTGCGGGGCAGGAATATTCAGCAACCGAAGGTGGTCACATTGGTGTTCAGAGCCACACAAACTTCAACAGGTACAATTCCTTCAGGATTTTGCTTTAAAAGGAAATGCTCCTCTCACTGTGAAGTCAGTGTAACTTCTGAGCTTGGAGCTTTTACCTGTAAGATCATGGGCAACCCTGTGTATTTAAGAATTGTCCTTCTCCCCCTCTTCCTCCATCCTCCAATTACCAACGACTTCTTCCTGCTTCACTGCATTTTTATTACATGACCTCAATTTCCCATTTTCAAGAAGAAATTTCCCTATCGGTACAGTTTTCAAAACTGCCAAGAAAGAGATAAAACCCCCTTTCCTCCTTTCCCTGCTGCTGTACTGACAGGGGTTACAGCAGTGAAATGCCATCTCCCATGGAGCAGCTCCTGCCTCTGCTGGTTCCAGCCCTTCTGCACTGGCATGGCCATCCCAGCACTGAGCTCAGCCAAGGACAGCTCAAGTACCATGCTTTTCAAGCTGCACTCAACGGATACTTTAACTGCCGCTCTCCTAAATATGAGAAGATGGTCCCTGAAGGAGATGTACAAGCTTTGGGCCTGATCCCAGGAGACACAGAGATGATTATATAAATGCTGAGAGACGAGGAGACTCTCAGTGCTTTGTTAAATCGGATCTAGAGAAGTAAAACATTTCATTCCAAGTGCATTTTCAAACACAAATACGTGTCGTACTCTTCAGCCCTGTTAGAGATTTCTCTGATGTTGTATTTTAGTTGTCACATTCTTAAATAGAGTTTTCCAACATTTCAGTATAAAGATGTTAAGAAACCTTCTGGCTTTAGAGAGGGTATTATATGTTTGGGGGTTTTTCAAATTTAAAGAACTACACTGTTCAATAAATTTAGCTCTTCATATTCCAAAATTACAAGGGTAAGTGAAGTTACATCTTGTGAATTACGAAGTGATAATGTCTTTAGTTCTGCCCCAATCAGAAGTGTAACTGTTTAAGGCTTGTAATAATCATGTTCAAACATATTCAGATTATAATTACTTTTCTTCTGATAATGATAGCCCGTCTGATTGGATGATTACCTATTTGACTTTGATAAGTCTCGAAGGTCAAAGAAGATAATTACAGACATCTGTTTTCTAAGAAAAATAAACTCTTGGAAAATAATATTTAAAGTGACATCTGCAAATAAGCATTTTACACAGAAGCATGCTGCTCATGTGAATGGCACAGGCAGGCAAGCAAATAAAATCACAAAAGCAAATTGTAAAGTTATCAAGTTAGCACACTTCTTTTGTAAACGTGCAAGCTTCCTTTCATTGCTTAGATAGCTATAAATAACTTCAGTCTGATCAGAAAGTATTCGACCAGACATTACAAATAAAAAAGAAACAGAAGTAATGCATGTTCTACGCATGTACAGACCATTCCCCATGGCATAACATGTTTGAAAAACGAAATGGACTGTTTAAATAGAAGAGGGTACCAGGTTAGGTACCCCATCTGTGGCTGTTTCCAAGGAAAGAAGAGGAATATTATCCACAAAAAATAAGCCAAGGTATTTCCGTGTCCTAGCACACAGTGATGAGAACAAACTCACTTCACGTTGAACTGTCGTGCTCTCCGGTGGCCATAGGAGTGCTCATGAACAACGCCAAGGCTATGCACTACTGAGGCATTAACAATTGTCAATAAACTAATCTAGAGCAAAAGTCACATGCATTTGTCTCTGGAAGATGAAGAGGCAAGAGCAGAGCCATAGGACCCAAGACAAATTTTCTATAAAGCAACTAATGGTCACTTAGATGCTTTTCCTTTGCCTTGTACCCTCTACAGCACATTTGTTTTCAGGGAAGAGAGCACAAATCTGCTGTCAAACCAAAATTCTCCATTCAAACCAACAGTAACTTCTTCATTCCAAATTTGTTCTGCATCAACAAAATCTTGTAGTTTAAATAGCTTTTATCCTCAGCAGGTACTCAAATGCTTCAACAGAACCTTCTGCACTGCTCTCCTTGCTCATCTATTGCTCATCTACCTCCAGACGGCTTGTTTTGGTTTTTGTTGGTTTTGTTTTTTTCAGGTAAACAATTATATTTAAGAACTTTCTGTATTCTCCCCAGTGATGAAGACCTAATTTATGTAGTTCAACAGAAAACATAATTCACATTCTCCTCCTGTTCTTTGTAATACCAAGCCATAACAAGATCAGCTTTAATATAATTACTTCATATATTCTGTTAGATTGGTACACACCATCATCCACTTAGGTTGGTCTGTAACCCTTCCAGTTTTGTGAAACTGCACCTTGAGGTAAAATTCCTAAATTCTTCTGCTCAGAAGCTGACTAGTGAAAAGAAATCAAGATAACATTACTTATCTGCCAAACTAGTCTCCAGAGGTAGGCTGAAATCAAGTTAGACTTGCTGTATCTTGAACAGCGCAGCTGTAGTTGGGTTGCATGACTGCAAGATTACAATCTTGTAAAACAGAGAAACATCCATTCTAGAAGAGATCACATTGAGAAAGGAAAAAGACTGTGCAACAAAATGAGGAATGACACAAATTGTTGGTTAGTGAAAACACACCGCTGAGCACTGTGTCTTACTCGGGACGGAACTCAGAAGATAATTAGGGAAGTCACCAGCACCATTAGATTCAGGATGCAGGCAGCTGGCCCACGTCTTATAAAAGCAGCTAGATGTTTCTGGTTTGTACTTTGAAATAATAAATCAAAAGATCATGGGCCTGAAAATTTACAATCTACTCCTCAAGATAATAACCACACAGTCAAATGTGATTTTAAAGCACAAAAAGAAAAGCTGGTCATCTGAAGATGAGAAACTGGGCAAGTAGGGGGCTTTCTCTACAATTCTTGAAAATCTCAAGATCTGCAAATCCTGACAGTCAATCAATAACGGACAGATCCTTTTCAGGTTAAGTCTGACTTAAAGTATTGCGCTAGGGCCTTCAACATGATAAGACACCTGTCTTTTCAAACAGCTTGTTAACTGGTGTCAAGGTAATGAGATGCTGAAGAAAAGTGTACTCAAACTTTGTTAATATATGATAATCAAAACTTAGACATTCTTTTGAAAACTTACAGATTTTTTTTTTTTAAATGAATGCAAGTATTTGATAAGTACTGCAACAGGAAAAGCAACCAAACACTAAATGAGAAGAGAGATGAGTAACAGGATAGATTAACACCAAGTAAAACTGGTATTGTACAAATATATAATAACAAGCATTTCTCCAGAGAAGGACTAACAGTCTAAGTAGATGAGACAGAGAAATGATAGGATAAAGGATATTTCCAAATTAGAGAAAGGGAAGAGAGCACAAGACCCATTAATGACCTTGGCCAAACTTTTATTAGACATTTTTATCAGTGTATCAGACTTTGAGCTGCACTGTCACCTCAGAGAGGGGAATGCAGGTATTTTGTAATTAAGCTGCATTTTTAGAGCACAGACCAGGCAGCTGAAAGGAGACTTTGGAACCTGTTTTGGCACTTCCTGCTAAGAGGAACAAATGCTTTTTCTTTCTCATGTCCATAGTAAGTTCAAATTGGATTTTCAAAAGTGCTTAGCGTTGGTCCAACCTATGTTTTGTCACATGGACCTGACTATATAGACAGTAACAACCACCACATTTTTGTACTCTATTTCTGTAGGGAAATACTTGTCCTGTACTAATATACACTAAGTATTTTATCTGGCAATAAACCAACACATATTTACAATATCTGTGGGGGAAAGCTTTGAATTTCTGCAGGTAAAAGAGGAACAGCTCTCTGGTAACGAATAACAAATGGCAAATCCTTGCTCCTGATATAAATGCCTGAGGCAGTAACTTTACAAATGGGAAGGTGTAATTCAAGTACATTTGTAATTGCTATTCCTATTGAAATTTTTATTGAAATACGAGTCCTGGGTATAAAATGACCCCAGGATAACACAAGAGTTAAATGTCATTCAAGTCTCTCAAGTAGTGTTGAAATTATGGGTGAAATTAGTGTGTCACTCAAGAAGCAATGGGTTATATTAACCAAACAAACATTATTTCACTTGGTGAACGAGCCACAAATTGATTCAGAACTGTAAGTCTTGCTTCGTCGTGCAACAAGTCTGATGCCTTTTTTGTTTAAGTAGCTGAGTCACACAACCCAAAAGTTTCCCAGGTCTCAGCATTGTCCTCTTGGATTTCTAAAACCTCACTACATGCAGCTGCAACTTTTGTGAATTAAGGACTTATTTTCAGCACCCAACCAAGTAAAAGGAGTAGCTATTCAAAACATCATCTTGTTTGGAGCAGCAAGCATCCTTCCCTCGTGTTAACTCTGAGTAAGATTTCATGGGAGAGCATTCCCAGAAAGTTCTGTGAGCTACAAACTAGTTTTCACATGAACTAACTTTTTATCACATAGAAAAGGTTGTTCAGGGAACATGAGAAAGATCCCTGGTAACAGAACATAGTACTTCAGCTAGGTTTTATTTTTTTAATCTGTGAAGTATAATACCAAGACAGAATTATGTATCTTTTTATCCATATAAATTAATCTACAATAAAGTTTTATTCCAAGGACTGAAAATAAGAAAAGGCACAATTTTCACCCTTGCAGTTTCCAGAGAGTAGCAAATTCTGTGGTCACTTATTTGCTAAATGTGTCTGTATTCTTAACGCTAATGAACAAACTGGTTTACTTGAACATGAACTGGGAGAAAACTATGAACTTGTTTCTCCAGCCAATGACATCTTTCAGTAACTAACACTTAAAGACCCAGTATCGAGTAAGGAAGGAGAATCAAGTTAAACTTGACTTGTCAGTGCAACACAGGGCTGGTGAAAACCCATAAATCAATAAACAGGGCTTGGTTAATAATTTAAGCCCAGTCAGCTGCTCTGCTGGTGTTTGAGACAGTGATGTGTTTGAGTCCTGCAGGCCCTTATGTTTCAGTTTAGCTTACAAGAATCATCACCTGGAAGGGAGGGCACGCAATACTTCTGCAAGGTTACAGCACCAAGGCTGCAGATTTGAGAAGCACTGAAACAGTGAAGAAAAAAAAAATCAAACGAAGTTTGACCTTTTAATCAGATTTACACAGAGTCCAGCTGCAGTACGCTGCCACACGACAGCAGCGCTTTCCAAAGCCTTGATACAGTTTACTGCTCACCTCTTTCATCTGTCTTTTCACCCTTCCTCCCACTCTGTCTCAAATGAACAGTTTGAGAACTGTTTTAAGAAACACCTGCTTGAGACAGATGACCTGTGCGTTCCATTAGAAGTCGATTTGTCCAGCACAAGCAGACTACCTGTACAGCAAGGATGTACAGGTCACAAAACATCTCTAAACCCTAACTTTTCTCCTCCATCCACACGGCTGAAGCGCTGATTCTCATATTGATTACCACAACAGCCTTCTCTTTGGCCTTGACAGATGCAATCTTGTCTGCCATTTCAGTTGAAACACTACTGCAAAGATGATTTCTCTTAGCTCATTCTTTTGACTGGGCCATCTCTCTCCCTGTAGTTTTCAAATAGCAGCTGCTTCGCTACTACAAACTCAACTCACTCATTTTGATTCCTAAGGCTTCCCACTTCTCCTCCTCCCTCATCTTCTAGTGCCTTAGCGAGAAGCTCCTTTCTGATCACACTGGGATGCAGGCTTGCATGTCTAATCGCTGCATTCCCAGGCTTTCTGCCTTGTTTCCCCTGGCGATTAGGAGATCCCTTAAGACAGTTACAACATATCAGCAATATTGGCCTATTATCTTTCGCCACAATTCCCTTCGGAACCCTCTTTCCCTTGATGCCCTAAAGAAAAGCTTTGACAACAGCCAGACTGTCAGTGTGCTGAAAATACTGCCTGGCATACGGCCAACATTAGCCCACTGTTTCCTCATGTTTCCTCCTCTTTTTAGCTTACCTTAACTGCAACCTCTTCGGAGCAAGGATCGTTTCGTTCGGTATTTGTGCGGCATCAAACATGGTGAAATCCCTGTCTGTGGCTAAGGACCAGGTACACAACACAGATTTATACAGTCACAAAACTAAAGAGGTTTGCAGTTTCTTTGAGGAAATACTGCTGGGCAGAGCTGCCAGTAAACTCCAGTCGTATTTGGAAGGAGGACTACATATGTGTAAATTATGCTGGCACACATTCTCATTTCAAAAGAACGTCATAATATTTCTAGGTAGTATTTCTAGCAAAAAAAAAAACCTTAAAAAACATATATTTTGGCAGAACCCCAAAATAATTTAGAGTCAAAAAATTAGGCAAACACCATTTTGTCAGGGCTGTTGACACGGTTGTAAGCAAGAACCCCACAAATAACTGCACTCGAGATTAAATCCAGAGGTAAATTTTACTGTGAGGGCCAATCTGGTACAGGGAAACTCAGCATTACAAATCCTTCTTTTCCTCCATCATGTCTCATGAGTTCAAGTATTTAAGGTAAGCATGTCCCCTGTCCATCTAAAGACTTTCTCTTCTTTGTTCCACATGAATGAATTACACACATGCAGTTACACAACCCACCCAGTTCTCCCCAGAAGCACTTTCCCTATCATATTATCCAGCCGGGTCCTCAGAGCTTGTGGTGAACTAGCAGGCTTGCACACCTTAGCACCTGACTGCAGGTGTTCTTACCCAAAACATAGGCAGGTTAGTAAGCTCAGCTCCAAACACACTCTTACCAGATACAATAGTAACGTGATCATACTACTGCTTTTCCAGAAAAGGAAGAAAATGGTAAGAAGCACCCTTTTAATCAGACTGTCCAAAATGACTTGACATGACTGCAATTATCATTAAAATTATTTCTAAAAGCTAAGTCTTATTGCCATGTTCACACAATACCTAGCTAGTGATTCTCCATACAGTGCAACTGTCAGCCTAGAGAGAAGAGACTGCGTGCCCTCCTAGAAGAGGCCACAGGGAAACTATGATGAAATCATAGCATTTAAGAGATTTGTACATTATTTATCCCCACTCTTAACCAACGGCCACACGCTTGAGCTACTGGAAAATAACTGCAAGATTGCCTGAAGGCTGCAGCCCAGTGAGAGTCCTGTGCATAGTGATCTGACACAACCAGAGCTGGCCTCTGTCTAGCTGAGAGTGTCTTACAAGGAGTATGGATATAAAGACAGAGAGGTGCTGGATGCTGAACATTTTGCCTCAGTATACACACTGAGACAGAAGCAGGGAGAAGTAACCCCTGCTCTTGATGCGACTCAGTGACACAAGGACACTGCAGGCAGTAAATGCCCATAGCTTTACACAGAAACTCCTCTTTTTGTGTCCTACCACCATTTCCACACCACCTTCTTAGCTGCTGTGCCTACTGCTTAGCCACCAGAAAAGGTTCAATTCCTATTATTTACTCATCTATTCAAAGACCTAACTTTGCAAACCTGTGTGCACAGATAACAACTGCATTGCTTACTTCAGCCTCATCACACAAAACTGATTTACATCAGGGATGTATGCTATGGATATTAGCTTCACAGCATACAAGTGCTAAAATTAGGGGTGAACAACAAAAAGCAGAACTAGAAATGCTGAGGTTTGACGTCCTTGGCCTGCATGTGTAAAAATTCGTTGCTGAGTTTTACTACTCTGGCAATCCTAGAATTGAGCAAACATTCCCTCCCAAACTAGGAGCTTTTCTGCATTTGTTTAGTTCCACTGTGTATTCCACTCCAATCCATTCTGTAACATGCAAAAATTGAAAATAATTAATAACACTTAGAAAAACTGTACATAAATATTCTGTTTATTTAGCAGAATGAAATGCAACTAAACTGCTTTTAGACTTTGCAAACCAGTCTGTAGTAACTGTTACTAGATGCATTCTTACTATGCCACAACTACACTGCAGAATGGGTTCGCTTAACTCACCTTTGTGAGCTGCTCTGTGAGCACATGAAAATACTCATTGCCTCATCCATAATTTAAAATCAATGACACTGTATCAGGGCAATGACTTAGTAAAATGTATTTCTCCATTAGCTGCTGGTAATTGGAAGCTGACCATGCTCTCTGCTGACCCAGGCAACAACTGTCACAGCAACTTCCATTAAAACAAAAAAAAAAGAGTTGAAAAGTCTATCAGATTTCTGTTTCTAACCAACTGAAAGAAACGCTTCCCTTAAAAAAAAAGAAAACACTGCCCTCCTTTGGCTCAGACATCAATGCTCTTCATGTCAGGATGCAGCAGGAAAACCCTTTCTGGAGGAGGGAACTCTGGTACGGCAGCGTTTAGCTGATGGAAGAGACCTTGCACACCACGGGCCTCATTCTGCCGTAAAATACCGACTCCAGTTGTACTGCAGTTGAAAGCCAGATGTGAGAGACCTTGCTGGCTTGCCTTTCTTTTACAAAGTTTTAGACATCCCTGAAAAGTGGCAATGCAAAACAGATTTTTTTCCTGCTATTTCTAGATGTAAGTAAATACAGCTTATGTGAGATCATTAAAACTCAGGTGAACAAGGGAAGCTAGATAAACTATAACTACCCTAAGTAGAAATCAGAGCAACTAACAGTGAATAAAAATTAGAACAAACAATTATCATGGTTTCAAATCTTAGCTAAAAGATAGAACACTCAAACCCCACGCATCTCATGCCATGTTTAAAATTGACCTGGAGGTGGGAATATTTCTTAAATTCAACTCTTCCTGCAGCAGTCCCTGGAAGCAGCCCTCATCTGAATGACTTCTAGAGACTGATTCTGGAACATCACAAAATGGCTTGGCAATAGTTTCCCTACTTTCAGTAGAGGATAACTTGCTAACTTGCATACAAAGCAACAGATTTTAGGAAACACGTAGGTAGAACTCCCAGCTAATCAAACAAAATAGCTGTAGAGATCTGGTTTCCACACACATGCGAAGCATACAACACACAGAGCATGAATAATTAGCATTAATGAATGTCAACCTCATCACTGAAGACTGTCTGCTGAATCAGAACACTGACGGAGTGTGGAACTACCACTCCACTGGGAACTAATACAAGGAAAGAGACTGAAGCCTATTGGGAAAGTTAAATATGAAGGGGACCTTCTGTGAAGAGAGTACTAAAACAGATTTCTTTTTTCCTTTGTAAGGCAAATACACCCTCTGACAATTTGATTTGACTAATGAGAGAAGTATTGTTAAGAATCACATCCTGAGAGGTTGCTTAGATAGGGATTGGTTGGTTGGTGGGGGTTCTTTGTTTTTAACCACAATTCTTCCTCAAAGTTTGTCAAAGGAAAAAATGAGCACATATCTTAGGAGCTGGCTCTTCATACTCTAGCTGGAGGTAAAGAACTAGTAACCACCTTACACAAAGAATCCATGGAGCTTAGGAAAGCTCTTTATCCATTAGTTTCTTGTACATCAATCTTCACTTTCTATCTGAAATTGTTCCACTGCATGCCACCTCTGAAGTTACTGCATTTCATTCCCAAAGGAAAAAAACTCATGGTAATAGAATTAGAAAGCAATTCTTCATTTTCCACTGAGAAGGCATCATTCTGTGTTAAGTTGTTCAGTGTAATTTTCCTAAAAATAAGGTCAGATACTCCTCCCATCCCTCCCCCCTTGAGCAGGTACTAGACTCTTGCCTTGTATTTATGATCAAAGACTAAAGAGCTGCGAGCTACTGCCCATCAACTAATAATAATAATTTGCCCCGGTGGGAAACTTGGCCTGCCAGAACTCTGCAGGAGTCAGAACATGCACCAAGTGATTTTGATGCTCTACAAAAAAGAAAAGGTTTGCTTAGGCCTGAAGAAATGTTGGAAGCATTAATGCTTATAGCTGAAGAGCACAAAGGCCAATAAAACTATCCCAAAATTTTTAGAGGCTAAGCCATTTACAGAGGAACATTTCTGAATCTTTGGGTTTGGCATTACTGTCACAGAGCCATTCTTGCCTTCTTAGTTTACTTGAGTTGGAAATGGGGTTTGCTCACTGCACACTCACTGTTTTCTCTTTTCCTCCTCTACTTTCAGCTTTCCCAAATCAAAATTGGAAACAGTCACCCCAGTGTGATGTGATTCCCACCCAAGAAAGTTGGCAAGGGAAGCCACTCAAACACAAAGCTAAGAGATATTACATAGTATATTATTATAGTCTCAAAAAACCATAAAAATTAACCTTCTAAACAAAAAACCCCACCTGTTAAACAGTTTTTCTAAAGGGAGAGACAGGAACAAATTAGTGCTCCACCATTTCAGTGTTGTGACTCAAGGAATTAAACAAATTAACAGAATTTTTCCTTGATACCTTCAGATACTTCACATTTGTGTTCAGAATCCATCAGGGTTCACAGATGTCTTTTGAACTTGAATTCCTTTTCACAAGCCTTGCATTAAAAAACCAAAGATTCTCACCATTTCAGAAATTTTTTTTTTTTTTTTTTTTTTGGGAAGCACCAACTATTGTTAAGATTCATGGTAAAACTACAGTCTGGCCACAAGTCTATTAAAGTAACTGGGAAACAGCCCATTTTATAGGGGCAAAAATGTGCCCAAAGACACCTTTCTCCTCCAGAAACTGTTTTTGGGTTGATTTGGTTTTTTGTTTTCTTTTGATTTTTATACATGAGGTTTCTCTCAACTGAAACGTCTCTGCTATTGTATTATTATAAGTGTTATTGATCATCAAGTCCATTAAAAGCATTAGTCACCTTAAATAATTCATCTCTGCAGATTAGCTTCAGCCACAGATGCCATCAGCAATAACCTTCCAGGAATCTTGTACTAAAGAAACACCAGCATAGCTGCAGCTTAAACAGGCAACACCCAAGAATAAGCAAGACACAGGTGACTGAGCAAACATGTCACATGGTTACGTTCCACTAGGAATTTCTCAGAGCTCCAGAAACCAGGTATGTGACAACAGGAAATGCAGCATCCTCAAATGGAGGAGCTGTACACAAATGTCAGTGATATTTATCAAAGTAGAGAGCTTTGAAAAAATATCTATGTCCCTAGAGTTTGTCCTCGTTGTCAGCCTTTTAGTATCTGCTGGGTGATGGACCTTGCTCTGCAGAGTGCTGCTCAGCAGGCAAAGTGCAGCAGCCCTTGCAGGCACTTTGGGGAGTGTTTTGGATACACAAGGCAGGCAGCAAAGTGACAAATGACAGATTTGTTTTAGCTAATAAATGGTGAGGGCTTTGGAATTCCGTCTGGTACTCTGGGCCCAGTCCTCTTCACCAGTTGCATGTTACAGAGCTAGGAACAAGCCAAAACACTCTGAAGAAAACATCCCTAGGAGCACTGGGCACACCAGACCAGCAGTTCTGCATGACCCTCTCTTGGAAAGCCTGTAGCAAGAGCAGGCGTCCCAGTTGGCATGGGGGTCCCCTTGGAATGAAGCTGATCAACCCCAAGGGGAGGCAGAATTCAGGCCAGGAAGAGATCACATTGGATAAAGCTTTGAAATGGCAAAACACTTCAGAATATCTCCCCAGTTCTTTGCCTGTTAAATGCTAAGATGTAGAGGAAATACAGAGAAGAGCCGATGGGCTGACACGCTGTTGGACTGTGTACCGATATCTGCCTTGCTGCTGGAGCACAGGGCTCATGCAAGCCAACAGATCCTGCCCCAGAAGCTAGCAGGAATTCTGCAGCCAGCACTGAAATCTGTGTTGCTGGAGCTAGACCGCATTAAGACCTCAAACCAGCTATCTCAGCACCCCGAGCGTTGTGCAGGAAGTTTCTGTGCCCGAGTTGAGATCCACCCGTTTTTGCGATGCTCTCACAACGTAAAATCTATTTGAATTGTACAAATTTGCTTACTGGTTAAGCAACAAATTTTGATCAGATTAAACCACCCCCATCCACTTAACAGTGACAATACCAAAGGCTACACATTTAACATCTGAAGTGTTTCGCATTTAACTGCACAGTGGAACAGAAGAAACACGCAGGATAGCAGGTTACAGCCCTGGAGGGCTCTAGGACACACCAAGAAGGAAAAATGGCGATGTTCTCACTGGTCATACTCACTTCAGAAGGATGCCAGCAGCCAGACACATTAGAGAACACTGACAAAAGCATAAGCAACACATACTCTGGGACAGGGCAAGCACTACCAAACTCCCTGCACCTCTTTATTACAAAGAAGTGGAGAAAATATTTTGTGTGACTACAGTGATGAAATAAAAAATGGTGTCTTACTAATTTCTATGCTGATACTTTTCAGTGAGCTAGCCAAAAGTAGTATCTTCTTAGTAGCTAATTCCTAGTATCTTTAATGAACAGAATGGAAAATTATTAGAGCTGTAGAAATTACTTGAGCCAACGCAGTTCCTGAATTGCTGCCGTCTCTAGGATCACAGATCAATGCAGTGAGGCAGAACAGGCTTTTATCCCCACAGAAAAGCAGACCGATGATCCCCAAGTCCAGCGAAGAGCCCTGTTCTGCTGCACGCCGCAGATGCCGAGTCACCTGGTTAAGCATTATGAGCTGATGTATCAGATGGAAGGGAAAGGGGTGGGCAATGGAGGAGGACACACCAGTAAAATATAGCCAGGCTCACTCACTGCCCAGACGCTATCTTGTTTTACAGGAATTATAACAGAATTAAACTGTAAGGAGCATTTGAATTAGTCTGAAGCAGTAGATTGTCTTTTTTTTTAAGTGGGAAAATGCTCTCACAATCTAGACAGATGCATGACAGGAAATCTGAGAGTGGAATGGACAAGTGTGAAGGCAAGCAGGTCTATTTTTAGACACACGTACCCAAAGTCATGCACAAGTCACTCATTTTCAGACAGCAGAGGTGCAGATCCAAATTTTAAAAAATTACTCGTAAGAAAAGAACAACATCTATGGATTTATCAGAACAAAATGTAACAAATGAGTGGCTACGAATGCAAGTGGGCAGTTGTGCATGGTTTACAGGTGGCCAGTTTCGGATGCAGCTTCAGAAGTATCATCTGCAAATACTGATGCTTGTTTGCATAACGTGCCCTCAAAGAGCATCTTAGCATTGGCAAGACTATCTCAGCCACCACACAGTTTGGAACGATCTCAAACTGGTAAGTGGTGAGTGAAGAGGGAATAGGAGGAAGAGAATATACACTTACTGACAACCATAAATACACTTCAGTTTGCAGGTTAAATCTGCAAATGACACATTTAATGCACTTCTGTCACCATCACCGCAAACTGTTGTTCTGCCAGCAGGTTACTCTCTTACAGTGTCAGTCAGACTAGCTTTGAACATGCAGTGTTCACCAGTACCATTACTGCTCTATTAGCATGCACTAAGCACGTGCCACAGTTCCTTTCTGTTGAAGTTCATTGGAACAGCAGTGGACTGGCAGCTCTCATTTCCTAACAGGGCGTGTAGTTGTAAAGTGACGTGGTTTATGTATACAGTGTGAAACTGATATATCGAATGCATTTTCATAATGTTTTGTGGAAGAAAAAGAAGTCCAAACATTTTGTTGTACATCAGAAAGTACTGGCAAAGTTATACACATGTGTATTACCCAACTGGACACTCAGAGCTGGATTCTACTCTTTAGTCAAAGCTTAAACACATCAAAAGGAATATTTTTGGGGCTGTTCCGAAACATGCTGATGAAAAGCAGAGGTATACAGTATCTCCTGAGAATGCAGATAGTCTTCCTATTTCAAAATCCTTTAGTGGCTTGCTTAATATACTGCACTGCTTACACCATATACATCCACATGAGCAAAATTTGTCTCCAAACTGGACTCTTGATCAAACCACTGCATAAGAAAAGCAGATGAATGCATTCAGATTGCACAGTGGAACCTGCTGGAAGATCTGCCTACCCAAAGTAACTCTACCTGTCCTGATATTCTCTGAAATAAACAGAAGTCTTCTTGCACTCAAGTGTTTTTCTGACTAAAAAATATAAATAAATCTTTTCTATTATTGATACTCAGAAAGTAACAGAGCAGCAGCAGCAATTTCCATACTATTACACTTTTAAAGCAAGGAGTCAGTGAGGCTCCGAGTGGTACAGACAGCAAAAACGGCTCTCAACCAAGTAACCTCCTGTCTCTGACTCCACTCTTTCCTCTTGCCTTCCCAAGTTAGAAAAACTTTTGAAATGAAGCCACTGAAAAACATTTCCAAACGACATCACTGCTGCGGATTCCCAGAGATAAATTATCACAGTAGCAGGAACCAAGAGAAGCAGGTGAAAGGGGCTGCTGAATGTTTTGGTGTGTAGCTCAGCTCACCCTGCAAGGCCGAACCCTACACAAAATGAGTGGTGCTGAAGTGTGCCTCACCCACGCTGAAAGCACAAACAGCACTCACAGCACACACTCTGCTGCACCTAAAATGTGTCATACATCTGTACTTAACTCCCAGCCAACTTCCTTTTCAGGTCACTATTAAACGTTTTAATTAGGAAATAGTTACATGGTAGTTACAGGAATGAAGATGTGAACCTACTACCAGGCAAGTTTAGCTACAGTGTTTTAAATCTAGGGTTCTAAATCCTCCAATAATCGTGTATGTGACACAAAGTTGCCTGATGAACTACAAAATTTTCTACTTGGAGAACCACTGCAGTACCAAACCTAAAGCCATTCTGGGGTATTTGTCTGCTGCTTTCATGACCATCATACCCAGACAGGGATCTGCTAATGTGCTTGTTATCAATATGCATCAAAACTGGGCTTGGACATGTCTCCCTCAACTGATGCTATTGCTATAAAAATTAAACAGAAGGCTCACAGCAGCGGCTGTAGGAGCAGCTGTCCCCATAGTTCCCCTGCCCTCAATCTCCCCTGAAAGTTTACAGCCCATACTGGAGAAGGCAGGCAGAGCGCTGCTAGGCACTCATCACCTCTGTTCCACTTAGTAACGAAACCCTCCGAAAGAGCAACCGATATTTTATAACCAAATTAACTTTCACATGAATGTCCACTACCCCGGTGAAAATAATTCACACATGGAAATAGCCAAACTCATTCTGCTCTGACAGTTAATTCTATTACCCAGCTTGCTTTGGAGATGGTCAGAGTTTCTCTGTCTGATGCTCCCTGTTCTTCCTTACAAAACAAACATGATGACAGTAACAAAGGCGTACTTCTACTTCATATTTACATAGCATCTTTTATCCCAAGACCTTATTTCACTAATAAAATATCAGGCCACCTCCAAAGAAAATGTTTCTTAGCACTCACAAAAATGAGCAAGCCACAGATAGAGTTCTACAGTGCCTTCAAGATTATAGAACACAGGTGTATGTTTAAATACAAACAATCTTTTGGGCAAGAAAGAAACAAGATCATGTCAGCAGAGTCCTCTTGGCTAAACCTCACCCCTCTCTCTGCTGGTAAATGAGTGTCCATTTCCACCAATAAGCTGTGCAGGTCTCCCACAAACTGAACTGAACCTCAGGTCGTCACGAAAGGCAAAAGCCTTCTGTAAAGCAGTGAAGCTCCAGAGTCCCAGGCTGCTTTTCATGTATATATACATGTGCATACAACTACATACATGCACCAAACAGACCTATCTGTCTGTACTTCCCACTCTCTCCTTCCGAGGAAGAGGCACTGAGTGAGGAAACAAAGCAAGCAGCCTGTCTGAAAGGCCTTTCTTTCAAAGGGAGCTTCCATGAGCTCTGAAACACTTGCAGAGCCGCCTTGTTTTTGAGCCTCGACTCTGTAGGGCAGGAAGAGTAACTCCTCGGGCTCTTTGGTGCTACAGGGCCCGAAATGCCCTTGGCACAATGGCAAGAGCCTGACTCCATAATTTGCAGGGATCAGTACATCTCACATGACACAGGCAATCTCCTCCCGGAATCACATTCCCCTTTACCCTGAGGAGTCTTTCTTCCAGGCTCTTATTAAAATGCAGCTTTTACTCTGCATCACTGTTACTAATGGCTTAGATCTAGACATGAGCAACAACTGCCCAACATCCATATTCACTAGGCTACTGTGAGAGCCTGTCTAGCACCAGCTAATAATTTACATAGAAATTGTATCTACGAGAGGGAGCCCGCCCGTATGGCCAATAGAACAGAACAATATTGACACAGGCAAAAGAAGTTAATTAAACCTTTTAGATGAGGGCTACACACTTGAGACAAGATAAAACCTTTAGTTCCACAGGCATATGGCTGTACAAAATTCAGAGGTAAAAGGTTATGTAATTGCACACTTTTTAGGATCTGCCCTCCCAAACTGAGGTGCTGAAATGCTTCTGCTGTGTGTAACGTGTCTGAGAACAATAAAAGACTCAATGAAGACAAAAGATCAAAATCTTGCCTAGCTTTACTGTTATCAGCATGAGAGCTTTGAAGCATGCTGTCGCATCACTGAAAGAAGAAAAAAACAAAACAAACCACTGATCCAGACCCTCCTTGTGATAAGAATTTGTAATGAAACCAGTAAGTCTTTCTACACAGACTACTCAAGATCAATAAGGTAAATTGTGAACTGGTTCTGATCAATATGAAGCAAAAATGAATAACTCAACACAATTCAGAAAATGCAAGATGCGCTTGGTTTTCAGTAACGGCTGAAGGCAGCTGTCAGTAACTTAACTGACACAAACAGCTTGAATAAGACTAAGCAGGTAAAGGATCAGAAGACAACTAAACAGCAGCATTATGTTTATCATTTCTTCAAGCTGCACCAATTCCAATGCTCAGTGTCTCCGGCCCTTTGTCCTGCAAAGTTACCTGTGTTTACCTTGGTGCACAAAAGCTGTCTCAGGAGTCCAAACCCACATTACGTCTGCAAGAGTGAAAAGCAAACTGGCATTTCTGAGAGCTACCTCACTGCGCACTGGACACTGCTTCACAAAACTGAGGTTCATCTTTTACTGAGACTTCAGAGACGTTCCTAATCACAGCTACAAAAAAATTATTTGTCAACGTCCTAAACTTACAGCCTTTTTTCCAAATAGACATTAAAAAAAAAAATAGATTCTGAGCATGCAAGCCCCTGAAAATGAAGTGGTTCTGCTATTCACTGTACAATCTTTAATCGAGATCAGGGCCTTTTATACTTTGAAATTAATTTCAAGAAAACATTCCATTTGAGAAGTACAAAAGAAAGCTGTTTCTGAAGAGGTGAGCAGTTAGAGGTGAATTTCTAGTTTGTATGTTCAATCTATGTCCAGTTTTTTTTAAGAAGCAGAACAAGAGGACTGAAGTGGGGTGGTCTTTAAACTTGATTTTTCTTCCTTCCTCCCTTCTACTCCCACAGCATGTCATCGCACGCTCACTGAGATAATGTCACTTCTTCACATTACCTGCTTGGCTTTAATGCCACTGTTCACGTAAGCAAAATTACTCACATTCCTTAATTTTTAAGATTACATTTTAAATTTGCTGCATTTGGTTGGACTGTAACATTTCTGTTGAACACTAAGTCACTTTCCCTCTTTTCTCTATCAAAACCCGCTCCAGCAAAAAGCCAGGAATACACAGTTCTTTCACAAACAGAGCTGCAATAATGGAGTTTGCTCAGCAGATATCCGATCAAGCACTTAGAACTCAGACAATTTCTAGCTTAACAGTTTCCGGGCAAGAGCTCAAGGTTCAGCTGAGATACCACAGAGCGTAAGATGTGTGTAGCTGCCACGGGTGCATGGTAACACCTGTGTGCTGGACTCATTACAGACTGAACCGGAGAAGCCACGCGCACGCTGAAAAATGGCTGCCAACTGCCGTGCCTAAAGCACGGCTCGGAAACTTGGAGAGAAGGAAGCAAAATGGAGTTACCTTCGGATGAGGAGGACGGCACTTTCACCAGCATTTCTCTGGCAGATGATTCAGGTAAGAAACTACAGGAATTTACTCATGCAATACAGATTGCAGGGAGTGAATAAGAGCATTGGGTGACCACGCAGCTCTTAGATCCTCGTTACTAGGGACAAGGTATTTTTAGCAAATACGCTCAAGTTAACTTTTCTAGTTGGGTAGTTGAATAAACCTTGTGATCAATTAAGCATTGAGATTTTGTGGGTATGGAGGCTACCACAGTTCTCCTGTAATAGCACACATATATATGATAATATACATTCATCAGCCAAGCACATAAAGCCTTACAGTGCTTCAAAAGAAAAGTTATAGAAATGTTAACTCAGTATTTACTACTCTCAGAGGAAAACCCAACAGATAATGCTGGCCTTTCCTCCTGAATATGGAACAATAATCTCTTTGACATAGTCTGAAGAGAGCTCACAAGAAGTGATGCAAACTAATTGGTAATGGAAATAAGCTTATCTATTTAAATCCTCACTATTAAGCATATAATTGCTCTAACAGAAACTACAAAAGCAAGGACTGCCTCCCCCTCCAGCCCCTTCCCCCCAGCTCTTCCAGCTTACGGAATAAAAATTATTGGGAATGGGAAGTAGGACAGTTCTACATCCTGGAAAAAATTAAGTGAGTTAATATGAACTGATAATGAATTATTTAGAAAGGTGTGTCCAAGGTATCAACTTAATCACGTCAGCATGGTTGCTATAGAGCTGAGTTAATTTACTCTAGCTCGCAGTCTGGATTGCTTATTAACGAATAATATGAGTCCAATTTCCCCCAACTCCTTTTTTAAATTTTAACCACAAACATGGAGTTGATCTTATTTTTAGAACACAATTTTCTGCCAATTTCCTGTTAGTGTGATGGTGCTGAACTGGGTGCTTGAATGCACTCTGTACATCATATAGGCTAATGACATGAAGATGAGGTTCACCCAAACTATTCACACCAAGATAAACTGGCAGAGCAGTACTGAAGGGCTTTCCTGGCAGTGAATCTGAGCCTTTCCCCGAAGCAAGATGTAAAACAGTAAGGAAAAGCTGTCCTATGACACTGTTACCTGACTTGCTGCACCGCTGCTAACATGCGAGGACAGAAGAGGGGCAAGACCATCTAGTCTTGGCAAAGCATCCAGAAGTGGCTGAGTTTGGGATGACTTCACAATACTAGTTGGGCTTGAATCTGCCCTGTCCCACAGACAGGTGCTTCTGGCACATTGCTCACTTAGTCTTTCAGAAGACCCTAAGTCTCCTTCTTTGGAAGGCAAACACCCACTAGCCTCTTCTACTACTCCAACCTCAGCACCCTCACAGCTTTGGCAGCATTAACACAAGCAGAGGAACAAAGTGAAAAGCTTTCTCTTTCAAACATCAACTGACACTGAATACACAAGGCAACCCAGGCATTCAGGGCTTGGTATTCACCAATGCCAAGAGCTCACAGATGTCACTGCTATAAAAGTAGCTGCTCAGCAACAGTGCAGATAAGAGTCCACTGCACCTCAGAAACTGAGCACTTCAAATTTACTAGGCTCTTGACCGCAGTAACACCCCCGTGATCAGGGAAAGCTTGTGCTCACAACACACAGAGGACCGTAAACAAGGTTTCTTTGTACAAGATCTGCTACCAGTATCACACAGCTTTTGCCCTAGCAGTGAAGAGGTGGGTACTGTCACTCAGAAGTAGGGAGATAAATTCAATGTGGCTGAAAATAAGTGACATTTGCAGGCAAGCTTTTATCTTGAAGGCATAGAGGGAGAATACAGTAAGATTTATGGGGAGCATGACAGCCCTGGTCCGTTTGTTCTGACAGAAGGCAATGTCTGGAGGCTAGACAGAAAGGTATAAGAAAATTCCTAGTCGGTGGTAGGAAAAGACTGACACATACTTTGTAGGAAACAGTCTTCCTTATGTCTCCCACTTGAAGTTAAGACTAATTACAGTAACTCTGAAGTACAGAAGTTCACAAACAGAACAGGCATTATAGCTATAACTGTAAGGCTGGGGAAGAATGGGGAAGATGAAAGAAAAGTTACATGGTGAGAGGGGAAAAAGATTCCTTCGGAGGGACTTCAGCAAGTTCAAGAAAGAAATAAAGAAACTAGACTTGCAATATAAAGATTCTAAGTGGACTTTGCCTGAAGATGATCTGATGTTTTAGAAGGAAGTGTTCCATGATTAAAATTTAAGTAAGATCACAAGGATGTGCTGGTTTTAATGAACTCTAGCACATTTCTAATTGCATAAGGCTTTCCCCCTGTTTCTTAAAACGCACTGGAAAAGATACCCGGACAAGCAGAACAACATGCTCTGTATGTACAGTCTGAACCATAATCAGAGTACAGTTGTCATATCAAAGTTTCCTAGTGCAGCAAAGAGCCATTGTGCCAAACAACAGGGGTTACTGAGCCTGATTAACTGAGTACAGCGCATGAATATTTAATAGCTGCTGCTCTCTATTTGTTAAGTACACAGGTACTAAATATAAAATGCTTCCAAGTGAATCAAGATGAACACACAATGGTAGCAAGACAGAAACTTCTCAGTAAGTACTTTAATAGAAATATCAAATGCTGGTGAAATCAAGGAAGGCGTTCATGAAAATATTTTCACCTTTCATGAAAGAAATAACCTTTTCATTTAGAAACTCACAGCACTTGATAAAGTTCCCTCCAAAAATGACCTATTCAGACACAGAGGAAATTAAAGCAAAAATGAAACAAAACAGAGAGACAATGCCCAACTGCTGCAAAAAAAAAATTGTATTATTCTTCAGATCAATGCTCTGTAAGTAATTCAAGGCAGTCTTTCTTCACTGTAAAGAATCTATAAGTTTTCCCACTCGTTTTCAGATGCACTTGTCAGAAAGCCAACACTAAGGACTATGTTTCTCACAGAAAACCCTGCTTGTAGAAGGCAGACATGACCCCCAGAATATTTAGGCCTAACTTACAGAACGGCAAAACAGTTTTTAATCTCATGAAGTTACAAGTAAAGCTTTATTGAACCTTGCTAAACATCCTTCCACAAAATCTGGTGGCAAACCTACACATGATGATTACAGGGAGGATCACACTGTGAACAGGCCAACACGATGTCATATCAGTTGGTATGCACAGCCTAAAGCTGCTAAGAGTTCAGCTGCTCAGCCTATTTAAACATTCATTTTTGTGGAGAAAAGAGAACAGTTGCACTCCTGCACAATTCTGCAAAAGACAGGATGTAGTTCTGTCAGAAGGCAGGCCTCTTTGGGCTTAATATCACTTTCTAAAGCTTTCTTTTTGTACAGTTTCTAAAGAGATGGCAGGTTTTTTTCCCCCAACTGTATGCTCACAAGTTATGTCACCCGATGAGGTCCCATCCTCACTCGAGAATTAAGGTGCTACCAAAACATGCACGCTAAGTAAGGACACAGACAATAGTGAGACCCATGGAAGCCAAAGTAGATGCTTATTTTGTGTAATTGGATTCGGACAGAAAAAGCACAAAACAAGAGCTACTAAAGTTCTGCATTTGACAGAAGTCTGTAATTACAAATTTGCACAAGGATGAGCACAAAGCTACAAAAGCCTTTTGAGATTACTTGGAAAGAAGAACAGCAAGTAGCTCTGCTGTAAAGCAGCATTCCTGGAAAAAAAACAAACAAAAAAAAGAAAGAAAAGCAAATAGAAAACTAACAACGAAAACAAACAAACAAAACCCCAGACACCTCTAAGTCTGTCATTTCCACTGAGAAAGTGATGAAGATTTGATGTAGCAAGTCTTGCAAGTTAGTACCACAAAGAAAAAGAATTAAGCCATTTGTGTTCGTCTCTTTTCTTTGAGGCAATAATTAAAGGAGAAAACAGTAGAGTTCAAATAGCAAACTCATCTCAGAAATATGTACAATACGTTCTTCTATTAGTGAAAAGGAGAACAAATTTCTATGCCAGTGGTGAACAGCAAAGCCTCTGTCAGGAGTCAGCTTACACAGGCGCCTGTTATGTTGCCAAAAAGAAAGTGAAAGGCTTGTTGGTTCTCACTGTGTGCCATGGAAAAAACAGGATGTACACCAGAGATTTACTGCTAAATGTCTGAGAACATTTGTCAGCAGCAGCAAAGGCTTAGGATCTGAGTCCAGAGCAACACAATCCTCTTCTAGAGTTTTGTAACTGTACACATGTATGCATTCAGGTAAACCATTAATGATGCTTTCTATCCTCGGGAAAGTGATGCTATTTTAAGCAGAAACTGCTTTTTCAGTGGAAATGGAAGGAATTAATTGCTTTTGCCAGCAATGTCAGCTAGTTTTAGGAAAGCTTAATTGGAACTTAATATAGAAGTAAGTGCAGATAATCGCATCTGTGAAGTGAAACCTGTTGTTCCTACGAATTTAATAGAGACAAAATTATGAACGCCTCCTCTGCTTTAACCAAATACTATGGAAAACACAATATGAATTAGTGAGTAAGGAAGGTATTAGCACCTGTTATCAGTTCCATCCAAGTCAGTTTTGACTTCCAGAGCTCTGACACATTGCTAGAAATTATGAGCTCTCCTTATAACTCTTCAGTCAGAAAATCCATTTACCTGAAGCGAGTGATCTAGTGTGTAATGTAAAAACACGTTCATAAACCAAGCAGTGGAATGACATTTAGGGCAGTGTTCAAGTACTTGGAGTAATAAAGACAACTCTCTCATTTCTTCTTTTAAACTGCAGAATGGCTATTAGTATTTTGTTATGCTGCTCTGCAGAAGAAAACAATTAATCTCCAGCATTTAGGAATATTATTTAACTTTCTTGACATGGTATACGTTCTCTAAAGTACAGTAAAAGTAGGATGTACAGAGAGCAGTAATCTAGCTAAAAAAAGCTCCATGAAGGCAAGTTGCGTCCAGTCTCTCAGCCTTGCGCTGCTTATTCTAAAGGCTCAAAGTAAACAGGTACATAGTGAAGGTGGCCAATTTGCTTACGCTTGTATGGAATTAGCAGTTATCTCATTAATTTTGTCCCTCCTAGCGAGGGGTGAAACCACAGAGAAGCAAATGCTGCAGATCCCTGTCAAACAGAAGCCCATCTTCAGAAGGATTGTTTCAGGTTGTCCTGGGAACAGTCACCAGACAAGACTTGCCACGCTAACAACTTCAAGAACACAAAAATGACACTTCCTAACACTAGAGTTAACAAAGTACTCCAGGCCGATAAAAGCAGGAATTGTTATAGAGAGGCCTGAATGGGCCACTTCCAACCACTTCACCTCCAAGCACATCCCTAAAATAAAGGTACTATTTGGTTACTCTACATAGGTGTGCCTTCCCTCGGACACATTCTGCATTGCAAAAGGAATCCTATTCTCTGGGATATGCTCTAATCCCCTAAAGCATCAAATTTAACAAATTTTATTGATGATATGTTACCCAATGCAAGGAATCTGAAAAAAAAAACCAGGTAAATCATGTAATATGTTAAGCTTCTGTTGGTTTGGTTGTTTTCTCATTAAAAAAATACTTTGGGCTGTGGGCTTTTTCCTACGGTGCATTGGGTTCAGGTTTTTTTGTTTGTTCATTTTAATTTAGTAATGCGTCAGATATTTAGAATCCTGGGTTTGATTTCTTTGTGCTGGAAAACATAGGGAGGGTTAGGAAGGCAAACCTTTTTAAGGGAAAGCAAGATGAGCTAGGGGTTCTGCCTGTGGAATCTGCACCCAGCAGCATCAACCCAAGGGTCTGAGTCCCTGGACTGTGCAGACCAAGGTTGCTGCCTGCTGTCTCAGCACTCAGGGATACTACCCTTGGAAATCAGGGGATGAAGGACAAGGAAACAAAAAAAAAAAAAAGTAACATGCATAGATCCTGCACGGACACAGCTGGGTTACACAGAAATTGCTTCTAAACTCTGGGGGCCAGCAGCATGGGTCAGCTGCACAGTCCCAGATACTGGGCTGAAGGGGTTCACATTAATCACTTACAGTAGGAAGATGCACAGTGTGGGATCCCGTACGTCCGAGAATACTGCAGTGCAAACCCAAGGAAGCACCTACACAACTGTTTAACACTAACCTAAGTAACACAGGGCATGGTGTGGACTAAAGACTCCATCTGTTCTCTGCCAACAACCTCCCTGCAAGGCTAACAGTGACAGTGCAGATAAAGACAATTTTCTCTAAAGGACAACCAAAACAAAATCCCCCACAGGTTGACTTCTTGGAAAGGAGTTTCAGCCCGATGCTCAAGCTTAAACAGCAGAGTTAAGAAGCAAAAGAAAATACTACAGTCAGAAACCAAAACCATGCAAAGTAGAGCGACCCCTCAGCAGTGCACGCATGAAAATAGGAACGGCAGGTAAAGCAGCAGCTCCTGCAATTACTACTGCTTTGGCTACAGCAGCATAGGAGCCCATATGCCTGCTTTCCATTCTGTCCCCTAATTTCATGTCAAGGGTTTTCCCACTTTGCTCATGTTGGGATGGTTTAGACAATAAAATGCAAACTCAGCGCAGTGAGCAGAGAGGAATTTCTACGGCAGAGAGGCACATTTCCCCAAGATTAGCCTGCAAGTTTTTATTCCCCACCCCCACAGTATAAAACACACCAAGTTCTTCACCAGGGCAGCTGATGAACCTCTCCATCTATCTGTATCCACCTGCAGACTCTGAGCATATATTTTTCCTCTGTTATTCAAAGTGCTGGAGACTGCCTTGCTAAAAGGAATGATGAGAACCTGTTGACTGCCAGGCTTACTACTCAGCGAGTGCAGCAAGAGACATCCTAACAGTGTGAGAAGCGCCTGTCATTCTGTAAACAGCAATCAAGGAAAATCACTAACAAGCTCCCAAAGCCCAGCCACCACCTGGGAGAACAGCTTGCAGGAATTAAGGCCAATTACTGGGTTAAAAATGCCTTTTGCAGAGAAGGTTCTATATTTTTAAGTAAACCAGCTAATGGATCTAGAAACAACAGACTCATTTTCCAGCACAGACTGCAGGACTCAAAGTATGTTTTTGTAACTTGAACAGCATTCAGTCTAGTCTGATTTTATCTAATTGTGAAGTGAAATAAAAAAAAATGCATTAACACAATATTAATAGCATTGTGGAGGCACCCAGAAGAAGCAGGTATTAGAAGCACATATTTTCTGAAGTATATGATAAAAATACCGTAGCAGGCACACTTCCCTAAATGCCTTCACCTTTCTGAGTATCTACGCAACACCTAAATCTTTATTTATAACTAGATAAATTCCTGCAACGTACGGATATATTTTGCTGCAGTACATAGTTCAAGATACAATGCTTTCTACAATACTACAGGTTCTGCAGTGCAGTTGCTTCAATGAAGCCAAAATATCATCTCTGGTCCTGCTTCTTGTCTTCACTTTGGCTCACGGACCATTCTACGTGCTCCAACCTGGGCAGCACTCTTTGCAGGGGTTGTTCCCCCCAGGGCAAGAGCACAGAACAGCACAGCGTTGGTTTGAAGGTACCGAGGCTTTCTAGATGGCAGTAACTACACAAAGTTACCTGTTTCTGTGTGATGTGATCTCTAAGGCTACAAAAACGCAGAAACAAGGAGCGAAATGACCGGCTTCTTGATCAGGACAGCAGTGTGCAGCAGGCTCGTCCCTCTGCCAGACTGGAAGCAGTGTGGGCAGGTTCACCCGGCACCGAGGGGAACGCTGCTGGGCTCTGGCCGGGAGGCTCCTCTGCCTCCCCCGTAGGAACACCCGGAGTCACCTCCAGCCACCCACACGCACTCAGCTCCGGGGAACATCCCTCAGGCCTTGCCCACGCTCCTACACGTCGGGGAGTCACGCTGAAGAAGCGGAGCAACGAGCCGCAGGGCGAGAGCTTTAAACACCCGCGCTGGTAAAGGGGCACAGAAGTAAGGCATCAGCAAAACGCACACTAATTTAGTCGCGTACTGACTAGCTACCGCCGCTAATCTGTCTGCGGCTCACTGACCGCGTAGGGCCGAACCCCCCGAGTACGGCGGGTCGGTGACAGGCTCTCGCGGGCTCGACAGGGCGGCGAGGCTCGGCACTCCCGCGGCGCGGTGGGAGGGGCTGTGGGCACGGCCGGGACAGGAGCCGCTCGGAAGGGCCCCGCCCTGAGAGGAGCGCACGCGGCCGGCGGGGCCGAGGGAGCGAACCGCTCCTCGCGCCGGCAGGCAAGGCACGCGCGCGGCACGCGGGCGGGCTCCTCCCCGCTGCCGGGGCCGGGGCCGGGGCCCTGGCCACGCCCCTCAGCGCCCATTGGCTCAGGCGGGCGCGGCCCGCTGCGCGCGCGCAGGGCAAGCCGGCGGCGGCGCAGG